>PITA01003354.1:0-18320 GCA_004023965.1 Spilogale gracilis
GACAGTAGGAGAAGGAAAGGAAATGGGAAGTAGGGTAATTCGGGGAGAGAAATGAAACATGAGAGACTTTGGACACAGACACAAACTGAGGGACTTGGAGGGAGGGGGTGGGAGGATGGGAGAGCCTGGTGGTGGGTACTGAGGGCACCTATTGCATGGAGCACTGGGTGTGGGGAATGGGGAATGAATCTTGGAACACTGAAAAAAATTAAAATTAAATTTAAAAAATTAAAAATAAAAAAGAAATAATAAATAAAATAAACAAAATATGGGGCAGGGAGATGCGGAGATGACCCTGCAAAGTGCATCAAAAGACTTCCTCGCATGCAGACAGGGGGCCCTTGGGCACCAAGGATGTGCCTGCTCTATCAGGATGCCTACCGCACACCCTGCCCCGCTCAGGGGGCCCTGTCCTCCTAGCCACAGGCCACATTTCTCTCTCCTGCCCTGAAGACTTCAGGTAGGACCTCCAGGGCCTCTCTGAGACAGAGACCCTCTGCCTCCAGATTCCCCCAACGTTAACACTCCACTGAGTCTACCAAGAGCATGTGTTCCCATCAGACCTTTAATAAATGGGAAGGGTTTTGTATTTTCCTGAATATATTTTCATTTTACAACTCTCATTTCATGCCATCTGCTGATCTGGGCACTTCTCATGCTGCCAGTCAGCTAAAATTTTTATTTTTAGCTGTCAGCTTTGGGCAGACCATGAAAACCTTGTAGGCTATGTTTTCAGAGAGTTCTAAACAAAATATCCCAATGGTCTTTGAAGACCCCAGGAGAGGACTGGGGCAGAATCTGAAACTGCTGAGAATCACTTGCTAGTTAGTGCACCAAGAAAAATGAAAACAGCAGCAAGTGGAAAGGGATCAAGTGACAGCGGCTTACGTAACGGTTTCATGCACACTGGCCAGGAGACAGACTATAAACACGCAACCGTGTGCGAGAGGCAGCATCAGGGGGAATTCTCAGCAAAGACAGAGCATCCAGACAGCTGAATAGGCAGGCTGCTGGGAAGACCCCAACGGATGGGATGAGCATCCGTAAGTGCCTTTTCTCCTAAGAAGGCTCTGATCTCCCCTTAATCCCTCCCTCCATTTGGATAACAAGCAGGAGAAGCCGCCTCAGGAGCTCAGGAGGAACATTAGGAATCAACCATCTTTTAGGAAAATATTCCATCTTATTTCACCAACAGCTGTTTGGCTTTTTAAAACAGACCTGGCCAGGACATAAGCAGTGAGAAGTGCTGACTATCATATCTTGGGATATTTTCATTCTATTCTTCCGGATGCTCTTTGGGGAAATGTTTAGCAGTATCCCCCGCGGGTGGAGAACGGATGGTACGTGTGCCTCAACATCCCAGCCAGTTTCACGGTTTCGAAAAACGTGACTGTGTTACAGGAAATCCAAAGCATCCACTTAAAACCCAGCAGAGGAGGCTGAGACAGGCTCCAGGCACCAGAGAAACCAGAGAGGGGAAGAGGAAGGACTTCCGGAGTCTTACAACAAGAGTAGAGGCGTTGAGCCCAATTAAATACAAATTAACTTCACATTCACCAGGGATGTGACACAGGGACGCATCTTCTCAGTGTTCCTGAACAAGATGGAGGGAGATACATTTCTCAAAGAAAGGGCTGCTTTGGAAGCTGCCTAAATTTCTGAGAAATAACAAGTTCTATTTCGTTAAAAGAATTTCAAAGGATTTTGTGGGATGGTAAGTTATTAGAGGGTAAGAGAAGATTTCTAGTTGTTATTCTAGGACAGGCCTGTGGGCCCAGTCTGGCCAATGTCTGATTCTGTCAATAAAGTTTTATTGGCACGTGGCCAGCCACATGTATCTGCTTGTGTGTTGCTCACAGGAGTTCGTGCACTACAGCGAGCAGAGCTGAGTGCTTGCCACTGAGACCAGATGGCCCCAAAATTTGAGAATATTTCCCCTGTGGTTCATCCCAGAAAAAGACCATGAACCCCTGTTCAGGATCGCAGCCAAGTCTTTCTTCCTGGCTCACGGTCTCAGCCACAAGCCCCACTGGCAATCTCACAGTTGAGTGACCAGTGAGACGTGCTATCACTTTAAAGCACCATCTGCCTGCTCAGTGCAGAATCCAATGGTGCGGGTGTCTGGACAGTGCTCGACTATTTAGTGAGGAACTCTATTATATATAGGGGAAACAATCATCTCCCTTTGTTAACTATTAAGAGTCCTGTGTTGCTTAAAGGTCTCCTACTAGACACTAAGGTTCTCCACATTTTTGTTACTACCATTTTAAATCAAGTCTTTCTGGTAGCCCTTCAAAAGGACTGGGATGTAGCAGTCACTCAAGATACATTTCCAGATAGATTCATGAGCCTGCAGTTGGCATTGATCCGCTAAGCCGTCTGAATTTATGAGAAGAGATTTGTTAAGACTCTAACCTGATTTGCAACAATGACACAATTCAATTAAAGCTATTATTATTGTTAAAGAAATCAGTTTTGAAAACTTCTTATAAGCCCCTCCCATACCACATGATGACTCTCTACAGTTGTGGACATTTTACTGTTGATCTAATTGACACAATAGTGCACTGGTGCCCCTGAAGCTCTACATGACTTGCCCACTAGCTGTTCTGAGAAATCACCACGGCATACTTCACTGGATGTAGAGTGTTTTCACCCATTTACATGCCTCAGGAAGTTCTCTCCTAAGTTTAAAAGTTGAGTACGTGTGTGTTACCGAAAAATAACAAAAGTATGCTGCAGAAAGAAAACAAAACAGAAAGCCCCACAAGCTCCTGAGTGGCTACTGTTCAGTGGACACTTGATGTGGGCCGAGCACTCAGCGAGGAATTACGGACCCCTAAGCCCTAATCCTCAGTCCACTTCTGTCACTGGCCCTCTTTCACAGATAAGTAAACAGATGGTGAGAGAAACTAAATCACTCACTACAATTTCCTACAACCAATACATGCACAACTGGGATTTGAGCTCAAGTCTTTCTGATTTGAAAATTAAAGCTCTTTCCATTATGCATCATGCTGCCTTTGAAACGAGTTTAGTTCTGGGGGATTCGGCAAAAAATATTGTACAAAAGAATCTACCTTCTGTCTCTGCTCCTACAGCACCCGAGTTGACTCTCCTAGATCCATAGCACGAGGCTCCCCAGGATAGTGGCAGCTCACACACGCGGAGGGCACCTGCGTGTCGGCACTGGCCCAGAGAGCAAACACAAGGTCCCTTCTACCAGGGGCGCCCAGTCAGTGCAGGAGTCAGGAGAGAGCAGCATACTCCAGAGGGAGGAGCCCCGCGCCTCTGCTCACGGAGCTCTCATGTGGGCTCCTGGGGCAGGGTCACGGGCCAGAGACACCTCTCCGGGGTGACACCCAGGCTGTCTCACAAGCACCGTCCAGGTGGCAATGGTGGGATGCTCCGCACGAAGGTCACAAGAGGGGCAAGGCGGAGTCAGGTGCCCACATGTGGTTCAGCATCTGCGGAGCTCAGAGGCCCTGGAGGGAAGGGTGGGGATGAGGAGGCATAGGCTCTCAGGGCCTCTCGCGCCGTGTCCAGACGGCGGGGTGACTTGTTCAGTGGGAATAAAGGCTGATGAAAGCAGCCGTGAGCTTCAGGATGGTCCCCGGGAGAGCGGTGAGTGAGGCCACGAGCCAGGCCGGGCATCCCTGCAGTTCCCCCAACAGCAAGGGACGCATCCATCCTGACCCTGGGGAGGGGCGGCAGGGTGAAGGGCAGGAAGGAGACCTGGCCATGAAGGAGGGACAATGAGCAGAAGCTGGTCTCTAGCAGGATGAGAGGAGGGGGGACATGTGGGAGGGACAAGATGGGCCCCACCCCAAGGCCGGGAGCCAGGAGACGCTGGAGCATTCACAAGGTTGTGGCGCACGAAGGCGCTGAGTTTGGGGGATGCTCTGTTTGAACTTGTGGGGCTGAAGTGGAGGCGCCGAGCAGGCTTACATTTCAGACAAATAATTACTGAGATCTGGAGCCAGAGGGCATCAGAATGGTCCTTACATCACACACAGGCCAAGAGGCCCACGATAAAATGAAAACATCTTCTGAGTCCATGAATATTATAAATATCAGATTTTAAAACATGCTAAATAAGAAATGAGAATCTTTTTTTTTTTAAAAAAAAAGGTTTTATTCATTTATTTGACAAACTGAGAAACACAGAGAGGGAACACAAGCAGGGGGAGTGAGAGAGGGAGAAGCAGGCTTCCCGCCGAGCAGGGAGCCCGATGTGGGGCTCAATCCGGGGTCTCCGGGATCATGACCTGAGCCGAAGGCAGTTGCTTAACCACTGAGCCACCCAGGCGCCCCAAGAAAGGAGAATCTTAAGTGGCTCAAAAGATAAGATCAAAATAGTCTGTAAGGTTTGAGGTAAGAATCTACTCTAACCCTCAAGATAAAAACCTAGACTTTTCATTGAAACCCACAAATTCCTTAAATTCCACAGGAGACAGAGTTCAGGGAAGGAAATGAAGGAGCCATGTACTTTATACATGGAAGGTTTACTTCAATTATTTATTTATTTTAAAGACTTTTTTTTTCCGGAGAGAGAGGTGAGAGAGCGCATATGCAAGCATGAGCTGGGGGAGGGGCAGAGGGAGAAGCAGGCTCCCCGCTGAGCAGGGAGCCTGATGCAGGAGTAGATCCCAGGACCCAGGGATCCTGACCTGAGCTGAATGAAGACAGACGCTTCACCAACTGAGCCACCCAGGCACCCCGATGTGTTTGCTTTTAAATTTTGTTTAGAAATGACAGTTTTTATCTAAAAATTTTAGACCAGCATGAAACCTTACTTGTAATAAAAACCTGCCCCAAACTCCTCAAAAGCCCCATAAATCATTAGATGGATCCGTGAAGGCAAACTGCGGTTGAGGGAAGCATCTAGAACAGTCTCCACACACAGAAGGTCACGTAACATAAAGAACTAAGACTGCTGGGGAACGATCAGCACGGAGACAATGCAGGGCTACGCTCATGAGGTCCTGGCCCCCAGAGATGTCTGACAAGGTTCTTTAAGGGAGGTAAGTCAAAGGACAATCAACTACGCCAGTTACAGCTCACCCAACTCGGGAGGGCCCGTGTGGGAGGGCAGGAGTGTGTAGGGCCCGACCTGCCTGGGGGAGGCTTCTGCTGACACTCATCCACCCCCATCTGAAGGAGCCTCACCTCTAGTCGACAGCCACCAGGTATGCCCGGAAGTGATGCGGCTGAGGGCGGAAATGTGTTTCCTGTGTCTGGGATTTGCAGCTCCTGATGAGGAGAACTGCCCTCGTCTGCGTAATCATCAGCAGGGAAAGCCAGGAATGCTTTCCAAAGGGAAGCCCAGCTCTGCTGCAGAGATCAGCTTTGCACTCCATCAACCACGGCAGTCTTCAGCCTGTTCATCGTCTTAAGCCAGAGGTTTACACTGAAGCGTAACCCAGAGCTTGCAGCACTTGCAGCTTTGTGGACAAAACTTCCTGAGCTATGTATAAGGCAGCCCATCTCAGTGCCTTCAGGACTTTTGAAAATGTCTTCATTTCTGTATGACTAGGAAAGGAAATTAGTGACCTTCTCTGCCTAAACAGCTAAAACAAGATGATCGCTAGATGCAGAGACAAAGCTCCCAGGGACTGCTGTTGGACTTTTCCATGTATCATGTTAATATCACTGGAGCCAGTGCAGTTTGGTCTCTTTCATCTCATGTCCTTGAACTTCTCTGTGTTCTGTTCCAATTCCTCAACCATCTTTGTACCTTTACTCTGATTCTTCTATAATACTGTAGGTGAGACGAGCTCAGGAAGGAAGTACAATGGCACGCGAAGATCTGACCGATCTCGAGAAGAAGAGAACATAGAGGTTCAAGGCTGTGGGGACTGCAGTCACTCTCCCAGTTCTCTCTGAAGGATGCCACCACCACACTGACTTTATATTCAGCATCGTGACTGCAGACGGTACAACAAGGAGGAACTGCCCGTTATTCTCGTCATCTGGAGACGTCGAAGGCACCAAGATGCGCACTACGTCTCCACCTGTGGGTATGTTTGCCTGCCTGTTCATTCATTCCCTCTCAGGCTTATTCATGCATGCATCCAGTTAACATCATGCGCTTTCTGTGCTGGTACAAATAAACATATTAAAAAGCTTTAGTTCCTGCCAGTGACATCAGAAGCTCATCTCAAAACCCCGGAATGTGCAACAGAAGGCGGCATGGACAAATAAGCCTTCTGAGGTATGGTGTGGTGATTCCTGCAGAAGATAGCCAGAGCAGATGGTGGGATGCTTGGGGTCATGGGGAAACAGGGAGGAGGCTCCCACAGTCGCAGCCCCCGCCTCCAGGCCAGAGGTGCCCACTGGTCACACTGTGACAGAGGACAGGGACCACTTTGCCACGTGGACTCTGCGTCTGTTTTGCATCGGTCTACCTCCTGGTAGGGCAATTTACAAACAGAAATGGGGGAACGGGAGTGCTCAGGGGTTAGAGCGTAAGACTTGCAGCACGAGTCCTTCACACTGCGCTGAGACTCAGACCTGCAAAACTTTAGTAAGGGCAGGCAAGGCAACGGCTAGACTGAACTGCAGCCATCACCAACACAAACCCCCGCTGCCACAGACCCATCTGTGGAAGGTCTAAGCCCCAACATGACTGTGTTTGGGTAAAGGAAGTCATTCATGTTAAACGACATTATAAGTGTGGAGCCTTGATCTGCTTATATTTTAGTGTCCTTCTAAGAAGAGATGCAAGATCATGGACACTCGTTCTTGTCCTCTCTACTTTTCTCTCTTTTTCTCCATTTTTTATGCTCTAACCACCCCCCCCCCGTCCCTTCCATGTGAGAACACAGAAAAAAAGGAGATCTTTCCAGAACCCAAACATATTAGCACCCTGATCTCAGACTTACAACATCCAGAACTGTGAGAAAATAAATATCTGGTGTTTAAACCACTCAGCCTGCAGTATTTTGTTATAGCAGCCCAAGCTGACTGATACAGCACATGGCTAGGAATCTTAGAAGAATATTCCATATGGTAATACGACTCTGGTCATTCTCTTTATCTTATTTTCAACAGAATTAGAAGATGAATAGGACCTCCAGACTCCAAGCAGGTGTATGCAGGGCTCAGTGGTAGGAAGCTGAGGAAAGACACCCTAAGAGAGTCCTCATGGAGGAGTCTGCAGATTTCAGAAAGGAAGTAGAGAGGTACCTATCCGAGATGAGGGATCCACCCTGATGCGTAAAAGCTAAGTCCCTAGTTTGCAATTGTAGGAATGGTAATGGGAGCCTCCCGCATTCAGTATGTTCAGGGGGCTAGCCTCCAGAAGGAATGATCTCACTGGGCACATTGTGGGAAGCACCCCTGTTTCGAGGTGTGGGCGTTCTGCCAGTCGGCATCTTCACTGCCTACAGTAAGTGTGTTCTCTCGAGTGTCACTTAGTGTAGTGATCCACCTCCACCTGCGCTCAGTGTGTTCTCGTCCCGACCATGAGAACAATCAGCATTCATTTCTTTAAGCTTTTATTTTTAAGTAAAGTCTACACACAACATGGGGTTCAAAGCTACAGCCCCAAGATTGAGAGATTCACACTCTACTGACTGAGCTAACCAGATGCCCTGAGAACAATCAGCATTCATAATAACAGTGTTCGTACTAAAAGAATTCTGAAAAATGGAAACCAAAGCCAAAAGTATCAATAAAACTTCAAATCACAGTAAAGTTGCTAAACTTCAAAATTAAAAGGGTCCAGTGGGCACCCACGCAGAAATATCAATTCTATTGTAAAGGAAAAGAAAACTTTAGGCTGGCTTTAGACTACCAATGACTTCAATTCAACCCAAAAAGCAGAAATGATGTAGAAAATTGTCTAATTTCAATGCAAAAACAAAACAAAACCCAAACCAAACCAAACACTAAAATTACTAATAGAAACAGAAACATCCTCTATACTTAGGGTTTGAGGGAGGCATTAAAGTTCATCTATGTCAAAAAAGAAACTCAATCAGCAAAGAATCTAGAAAATAATGATGATAGGCACATATAAGGATATAAGGCATGGAGCTAAAGCAGGTCTCAGAGGAAAACTTATAGCCAGTAATTATATAAAGAAATGAGAGAGAGAGAGAGAAATGGCTCAAGTATCCAATTCAAGAAGGTAGGAATAATAATTTAAAAAAAGCAAAACAAAAACAAGAAAAACTACTGGAAGAAATTAACAAAGAAAAAAAACCGGAACTCAAAAGCACCCCAAATTAATAAAAATAATAAATATATCCACAACTCATTCTTTAGAGAAATTAAAAAAATAAACAAAACATTAGAGAGTTGAACCAGGGATGAACAGAGAAAGAGAAAATCTCGAGAGTAAGAAAGTAACTAGGGAGAAACAGAAGCAAACACAAATACAGAGGTAATTAAAATCATGAACAGAGATTACTCAACACTATGAAAATCACTGAACGCTTGGATGAAAGAAAGAGACTGTACGTATAAGAAAATATCTTTGACAGAAACAGGGGCGCCTGGGTGGCTCAGTGGGTTAAGCCACTGCCTCCAGCTCAGGTCAGGATCCTGAAGTCCCCGGATCAAGTCCCACATTGCGATCCCCCCAGCTCCGTGGGGGGTCTGCTCTCCCTCTGACCTTCTCCCTTCTGGTGCTCTTTCTCATGCATCCTCTTTCTCTCAAACAAATAAATAAAATATTTTAAAAATATATATTTGATAGAAACAAATTCTACAAGAGAAAGTAAATCTAAACAGAAGAATTTTCATAGGAAAGATATGATCGAGTGGAATCTGCAGGAATGGTTGAGATGAGGGGCACTGGTGCGTGAGGAGAGCACTCAGAGCCATTCCTGGCCCAAGGCCAGTGCTGCCTATCTGTTCTGATTATAGTCAAAATACATACAAAATCTTTCATTAGTTATTGGCCAAAAGAAACTAGGATCAGCCAAATAAACAATATGACCTACTGAGTTAATTCCAAAAATTCAAGGATATTCAATATTACACAATGGGAAGAATCATACAATCCTGTCCAACGGGGACAAAAACTATATTTTAATACATTCAAGATCCATTCTTCAAAGAAAAACAAAAAGGGAAAAGAGAAAATAAGACCTCTCTAGTAGGAATAGATGGTTACTTTAAAACCTCCCCAAATGGAAATTCACTTGAAAATGATGTGATTATATAAAACCTAAGAAGATCAAATTATTATACATAATGAAAGAATTCACAAGTTGTCAGAAGAAGTGTATTCACTGAAAACCTTTTGAAACCTTTCTTTCAACTTTTTAAAAAATGTGACCATATCACCTCTTTTAAAAAATGGGACAATGAGCCAACAGCAGAAGTTTAGTTGCTCTACCTTCCTGTAACCATTCCTCAGGAATCCTCCAAGCTTGCCCTCTGGATGACAGTTTTGTTTAAACAAGGGTCGAATCCCCTTATGTTTCTTCACTCTGAATTCTCCTAGTTTTGCTCTACATTCTTATGTGTTACCATGAATAGCTTCTAACAATGTATCTTGTTATGTTGTGCACCACAGAGCTTAGCTGTATCTGAGGAGGCAAGAAAAGGGGAACACCACAGCCACTGGCTTGGAGACTATGTGGAGGGTCTGCACCAGTCCGTGGCAGGAGCAGAGTGGAGCTGCAGTCTAGCTCTGGATGCTGGTATCTCTAGGGGGCTGGAGAGAAGCCCCCAAAGCTCCCCCACTGGGAACCTCAAAATAGGACCTTTTTTGAAGTAAGGGTCTTTGCAGATGTAATCCTATTAAGAATGTGGTGTGAGATAATCCTGGATTCAGCAGGGTTCTAAAGACAATGGCCAGTGTCTGTAAGAGACAGAAGGGGAGGAGATGCAGAAACACAGAGGGAAGAAGGCCATTTGAAGATGGACACATAGAGTGGAATTTTGAAGCCCCACACCAAAGAATGCCAAGAAAGGCTAGCAACAACCAGAAGCTAGAGAAAGGTGTGAATGCATTCTCCCTCAGAGTCTCTAGAGGGAACCAACTCTGCCAACACCTAGGTTTTGACTTCTGTGAGAGAATACATTTCACAGTTTAGAAAAGTGTTGTTGTTTTCAGCACCCAAGCTGGTGGTAATTTGTTACAGCCGCCCTGGGAAACCAATACAGTATCTCAGTTGGAGGTGGTACAAGTGATATGAAGACACAGAGCTGTACGGGTACATGTCCTTCTGACCAGAGAACTGGCACATGGGATGGCCAGATCCACCCTATACCACATAGCTGGTATAGTGGGGCAAAGCACAATGCCCAAGGTTGGCTGGGAAACAAGAGCAGGCTTCTCCAGAAACTAAGACACTCCAAAGAAAGGATGGCACAGAAGTCCAAGATGTCCTGCTTGAACTGACTCTGTAAATGCCTCCTCTTGTAATTCTCCCTCTCCCTCTTGACAAGGGATGAAACTAAAGGGTTTCCAAAACCAGGTATTCTATTAACCTACAGGAGCTCAGATCTTCAGGCATTAGCAAAACATTCAAACTCTACTCATTAGTGGAGAATGGACTTCTAGTACCTCAGCAAGATGAAGCTCACTGCCTTGAGTCTGAGTGGGCACATGGTGGCATGGTCAACCAAGGCAGACCTGCGTCCTGAGGGGTTTGCTCATGTATAATCCAACTCTTCCCCAACTCAACTCCAGAGGCCATTTGGGACTTTGCTTATTGACACATTTCCCAAAATATTTTTATGACCCATCACTCGTAGTTCCTGTAAAAGTCACTTAAACTTAGCAAAGTACATCAATCACTGCTGCTGTTCTTGCCTACCATTCTTTAAGGGTTAAGTACGAGCCCTGCTTGAGAACTGGTTCTACAGCCATGCTAGTTCACTGAATCAGCACCAAGGCTAGCAACTACCCACGGAAGGCCCTTTTACTGCCTCCATTTTACAGCAGACAAAACTGAGTAAACTAAAGGATCAGTCCAAGTTCATGTAGTGTTGCAGGCTGGTCTTCCAGGAAACACATTCTGAGACAGAGTTCAGTCTTTACTAGAGAGTGGCCTTTGGGTCAATGGCTGCAGGGAAGGAAGAAAGCTGGAGACTAAGCAGTGGCCGAAATTGAGCTGTGATGTAGGCCTGACAACTTTAGAGAAACCCACAGAAACTCCAGAGTTTCTGATACTGCCACCAGCATTGCCCATCTGTGTTCCAGACTGGATAGACTCTATGCACACACCTCAGTCAGTCATGGATGAAGGTCTCTCTTGAAAAGACATAACCTTGGGCTGGCAGCTGGATGCAGCTGAGACAGCCTTAAAGAGTCTAAGGGCTGAAAGTCAGCTGCCAACAATGCCCCTAAGAGGTGGACAGCTGTCTTTTTCTTGAGGGGTCTCTGGGTGGTCTACCTCCATGTCCACCACACACAGTTATGAAGAGGGAGCAACAGAATTCTGAGTCCCTGTGAAGTCAAAGTGCTTGCTCTGCCCACCATCCTGCACACTCTGCCATGTCAAACACTCCTGAGCTGCCTGAGAAGGATACCAAAAAAGATTAGCCCAGTGTCTGGCGAGGAAGATTCCACATCTCCAGGAGAGGCAAAAACCGGTGCATGTTATTCTCACAGACGGCATGCTGTGATTACTGTCGTAAAAACAGAAAGTACTTCTGCTCTCTCTGCTCCCAGCCTGCCCGGTAATGCATTCCACAAACATACTCAAAATGCTGTCGGTATATCAAGCCTTCGTTATTATTACTACCTGATTGTTCTGAGCACTAAGCGTGCACCTGACCCAGGTAACTCTTTTTCATTTATCTTCTCAATTAATCATGTTTGCTGCCCTAACAGATAATGAGGAACATCTCCAGGCCCATCCTCCAGTGACTGTGTGCACATCATCTCTCCACTGCACCAAGTCTTTGGGATTCTCTCTACTCTTTAAAGAGATCCTTTAGAGCCATGGTGAAATTCTTGCTCAAGTCAAGCTATAGATATATTTTTCTCTCAAGTTCATACAACTCAGCATATCCGCCATTCGTCCTGCAAGTACAAGGAAGGAGTCCTGTGTGACTGACCCTAAGGGTGCTTTCTTATTATCTTCTAGGGGTTTCAAAAAGCAATTACAGATGGATTAATACATGATTAGAATCAGTATCTATCACAAACTATCTCCAACAATAAACACATGGAACGGACAGAGCCTCCAATCTTTGTACACAATGGAACACGGTTGCCTGGGTTGGAGAACACATGAGGAATATCACCCGTCAAGATATCAATCAGTGAGTGTGCTACTCAGTCAACCTGTTATAAATCTGTAATGTATCATATTTGATATGAATCCTGTGCTTTGAATGAACACAGTGCACAGAGCTCTGATGACAGAATCCAGAAGAGGATACAGACCACTGAAGAGGGACCAACAAGCCCTTTGTTCATTTCTCAAGAAATTCTCCTGTTTTCCTGCTCCTTTGATCAAATACCTAAGACAAAACTCATGGTAGAATAGGGCTTTCCTTTATCTCTCTTCCTTCTATCCCTTCCTCACTATATTGAAAAATAAACGTAGGTCTCATTCCACCATCACGGTAAAATGACTAATTATCAACAGGAAAATTCTCTGTCGAGCATTCTTGCAGCTTCATTCTAGAAAGTGCCAGAGTATTTTTGAAGTGATAGGATGCCCTGCAGGAAAGTGTGAATTGTGCTGTTGTTGTTCACTTGTTCTACCAAACTTTCTCTGGTAGGATGATGATGTGAAGCTCCTGCTGTTTGAAGGTGAGGTAGGGATTTCTGTGTGGCTGGGAGGAGGTCGAGGGGAACCAGGAGAGAGGAATGTGAGTGCCTTTAGATTTGCTTCAGGATTTAGTCACATCAAACACTTTCCTATTTTTACCTCTTTTCTATGCTTACCCTACTCCTTCCAAATCAGAATGTTTAGGACCCATAAGTGATAGCTTGCTAAAATGGGATATGGATCATACTCAACTGATAGCTGGATGCTACATGAGATGAATAGTGCTACAGTCTCCTTTCTTCCCTTCTGTGGAAAATACTGACGTCCTGCACTTCTCCAAAGACAGAACAGTAGCGAGGGGATCCAAATTCTCCACCATTAGTCTCCTCCGGAGCCAGAGACCGGGCAGCTGGTAACCTGTTGTTTTCCTTTTGAGCTTCTCAGATTAGATCCTAAATGCAATTTAATTCCAGACTCTAATATACAGCTCCTGAATTAGGCTGAAAAGGAACTGGTTACATAACAAAGCTGCATTAATACTGATTACAATCTTGCCATAGATGACAGGTTTCATTTTCTACTTTAGGTCCAAACCAAAATTGTCTTTCAAATTGCATCATAAATATACCAAAGTATCCAGTGCATAAAGGAATCCTGTAACATTTATCAGGAATGAGTAACCCTGTTAGAAAATCAATAGGCACTCCTTAGCTTATCTCCTTTAATAACTATGGATTCCCATATAACTGGCTTATATTCAAGGTCCTCCTTGTTTTATGGGAAAATAAAAGATACATGGCATGAAAATCCAGAATGTGGTATGAAAAGTAAGGAAATGAAAATATAAGAAAAGTAAGCACGCTTCAAGTAGAAAACATAAGGGTGAGCTACACACAGGGCCATCCGGTCGTTGCTTAGGTGCGGGTCAGTACCCTGCCGGCAGGGAGGCTGACTGGCCAGCAGGGAAGAGACAACAGGTGCATCAAAGATGTGCACCTGCACGCTGGACCAAGGCTCCCAAGCAGCGGACCCCTGCCCTGTCTAGGAGGTGAGGTTCCTGTCCCGCCTCCCAATCTCGTGCCCGGGCTGAGGAACTGCCACCCTCACCCCGTGCTCAAGGAGGAGGCAACACCACAGCATGAGTGGGGAGGGCTCAGGCTGATTTCCTAGCCTCGGTCTCCCTTTGCCTCCACATAGCTATAAACACAAAGGCCTCCTTGCTGCTCTCAGAGTCAAATCCACACTTGCCTACAGATACGAGGGAGCGTCTTATTTTCTAGTTAACCATGAGCTGCTAAGGACGTTCACTGCTCATGTGAAATTTCTGATTGATAAATAATAATACATTCTTCTTGGGGCGCTGGGTGGCTCAGTCGGTTAAGCATCCGACTCTTGATTTAGGCTCCGGTCATGATCTCAGGGTTGAGAGACGTAGCCCGGTGTTGGGCTCCATGCTCAGTAGGAAGTCTTCTTGAGATTTTTCTCTCTCTCTCTCCTTCTGCTCCTCTCCAAAATAAATAAATCTTTTTTTTTTAAGATTTTATTTATTTATTTGACAGAGAGAAACACAGCCAGAGAGGGAACACAAGCAGGGGGAGTGAGAGGGAGAAGCAGGCTTCCTGCCGAGCAAGGAGCCCGATGTGGGGCTCAATCCCGGGTCTCCGGGATCATGACCTGAGCCGAAGGCAGTCGCCCAACCAACTGAGCCACGCAGGCGCCCCAATAAATAAATCTTTTAAAAAAATATTCTTCTTAGACCACATAAAACTGCTCTTCTTTAAGTTTCCTGATATTTAAGCATTGTCACAGATTCCAAAAAAACTGTCCTTTGGAACCCAGTTAGGAAAATAAAGATGAAGGACGTACATGAAAAGTTGAGAGCCTAGGACAAAGAGGAACACAGAAAGCAGCTGGAAAGAATCTCTGTTCAAAATGTGTTCCTTCTCTCCCACTTTCTTGTCCCACCCTCTCCTCCTGCCCTTCCTGTTCTTTTCCTTCTCTCCTGAATAGAACCTTTTAATTTTATCTATTTCCGTATTTATTTATTTAATTAATTTCTTTCAGAGGGAGAGAGTGCAAGTGCGTGAGCAGTGGGGAAAGAGAATCTTAAGCAGACTCTGTGCTAAGCATGGAGCCTGGCAGGGCTCAATCTTACCACCCTGAGATCATGACCTGAGCTGAAACCAGGAGTTGGACACCCGAATGACTGAGCCACCCAGGCACCCTTCCTTCTCTCCCGAATAACTCAGTCGTCAGTCATCAAGCAGAGGAAGAAACATCTCCTCCTATAGGGGACCAGGGAAGCTAAACGTGCCCAGTCTGTAAAGCTGGGCTGAGTCCCAAGAGTGTCTACAATGGGAAAAATACAGAGGACAGTGCCCCGGGGGGGGGGGGTATCACATGGATGGGCAGTTAGATTCCGAACCAGGGAGTGTGAAGGGGAAGGAATTTGGGCCAAGTGAGAAAAGTGAGAAGGTGCCTGTGTGGCAGAAGGGGTGGGAGCTGAGAAGGGAGACAGGTTACATACTGGAATTGAGCCGGTTAGTAAATACATTAAGGATCATGGGAACTACACTGTTTTCACTATAGGCCAAGGAATCACAATGGAAAGGGAGAAAATTGTCATGGAACCCGTGGCAGGTTAGAAAGAGCCGTGTGAAGTCATGGTGTTTAATATGGAAGGACAGATCAAAGCAGATGTAGGTGTAGATGTACGTGTGCCTTGCCTTGGAGTACTGACAGGCCAGTGCGAATGGCAAGACCTGAAACCCAGATCTTGCTTCTAAGTGCCATTCTTCATGAAAAAGACCCAGGGCTCCTTGGAGAGATGGTAGACTTCACAGCCAGGGGAGGGAAAGCATGAGATGAGCCTGGCACATCTTGTTGTGTTAGAGAGCAAGGAAGTGCTCCAAGAGTGAGGGGGACACATCAAAAAAGATAGAGAAGCCAGTCTGAAGGGGTACCGATGGGGCAAGTCTGAGCCCATACAGGCATCAATATAAACAGTGATGGTCATGGCTTATAAGCCACTGTATAGAACAGAGAAACACAAGACAGTGTAGATACCAACAAGTAAATAGAACAGGTATTTGCCTGGTTTCAAAGTACCTCTCCACAAAAGCAGTCTTAGTAACAAAGAGTAATCCCAAAGTTGGAAAGTCTGGCAGATAGCACTATGACACTAATAACCAGGATGAAGAAGGAGACCCTGATAGAACATGATGGGAACCCATCATTACATCTGTGATTCCTACCAAAGATGCAAAGCCTGAACCTATTTGTGAGGAAACATCAGACAGACTCAAATTGGAGGACATTTGACAAAATAACTGGTCTATAATCTTCAAAAGTGCTAACATCTTGAAAGCCAAGGGAAGATTAAGGAGTCACTCCAGACTGAAGGAGACCAAAGAGACCTGAGAACACATTGCAAGCATTGCAGGATTCTGATCCGGATTCTTTTTTATAAATGATGTTATTGGGGAACCTGGAGGAATCTGAATGGCAGCAACAAAGCAATGTGAATTTCCCAGTTTTGTCAGTTGCATTATCATTCAGTAGAATGGTGTTACAGGAAAGGCAGCCTGAAGCATTTAGGGGCAAGGGGACACCGGATTGGCAACTCATCTTTCAGCGGATTAGGGAAAAAAAATTCTCTATACCAGATTTGGGACTTACTGGTAGGTCTGCGATTGTGTGAAAATACAAGTTAAAAAAGCTGTTAGGGATTATACTTTATGTTTAAATGTACTGGAAATTGCCATTTGTGATTTTCAGTTTTTAACTAAATTGCATCAGTTTGGTGATGGAGTATAGCCTGAAGCTGAATTCTACATTAAGTCAAATGCTAGGAAAAGAAATTTCCTGAGAATAATGAACTCTGTTAATCAACGTGGAAGGGAATAGGTTTTCGATGATGTCAGCGTTTTGGTTAACAGAGAAACATCACATGCTATGGATGGATTGCCAATGTTCAAAAAATAAAGTGAAACAAATATTCTTAATACAGATCCGTGCTAAATAAAATGTGTTCCTTCTCGGATGGCTGGAAGGCAGGGTGATACTGATCCTTACTCATGGGCAAACCTCTTTGTAGGAAACCAATATCTTTTATTTTATGTGACTATGCTTTAAACAATTACACTGCGGGAAGACAACTACCTAACCATAGCATTCTAGTTGATGCACACAGGTCAAAAACAGAACTCAGTGGGGTCCTGGGGGGGCTCTGTCTGTTAAGCATTTGATTCTTGATTTCGGCTCGGGTCATGATCTCAGAGTTGTGAGATGCAGCCCTCTCTCCAGCTCCATCCTGGGTATGAAGCCTGATTAAGATTCTCTCTCTCCCTCTCCCCCTGCCTCTCCACCCCCGCTCATGCTCTCAATTTCTCTCTCTCTAAAATAAAATGAAATGAAATAAAATAAAACAAAACAAAACAGAACTCAGTGAAGTGTTCTTCCCACATTACAAACCAGTGCTATTTGTAGGTCATATGTCCCTATAACCAACAGTGGCCAAAGGTATTTAGAGCACTTTTTCTTATTACTCTGACCCTTACCAATGGAACTTTCACTTTAAATCTATCAGCATCTCCTATCTTCCCTGTTTCTTAGAATCATTGTGAAATTACTTCTTTTTTTTTAAGATTTTATTTATTTATTTGACAGAGAGAGGGATCATAAGCAGACAGAGAGGCAGGCAGAGAGAGGGAGGAAACAGGCTCCCTGCTGAGCATAGAGCCTGATGTGGGCCTCGATCCCAGGACCTGAGACCATGACCTGAGCTGAAGGCAGAGGCTTTAACCCACTGAGCCACCCAGGCGCCCTGAAATTACTTCAAAGAAAAGAAAAGCTGACATTCTGTTCTTCTGCTCCTTTCATGTTAATCTTCAGTGAAATAACGTGGAGTGAAAAACCTGTCTTCCTGCTACACTCCAGAATCATCCCATCTCTGGCTGCCCACTGGTCACAATTATTTTCCTTTGTGTGTTTTGAAAATTGAACAACTAAATATTTAAGATTGCAGTCTTTTCCAATTTTTTTAATAACTAATAGAAGAAATTAAAAATGCTCAAAAAAAAAAAAAAAGACCAAACTCAGTACAGTATGTAATGACCTAGAATAAACCAGCGGCTTTCCTAGCACCTATTCCCCCCCCCATTTTTAAGCCCCATTTAATCCTTACAGACATGTATCTTAATTCTCATTTTTCAGATTTTTTTTTTCTATTACACCTGCCCCATAGACACTATTTGTTAACGAAGGGGCAGAAGAGACAGGTACCTGTTCAGGGAATGTCTTCCAGGGGAGCCTAAGACCAGGAAGGTGTCCTAAGCCCTGAAAATATGCTCGAGTGCCCTGACGTCCACATGGCGAGGGCTTTCCCTCGGTGTTTGCATGCTGTCGGCTGGCAGAGCACCCTCCATACTCCCGCCTCCTGCAGTAAAAGGCCCACCACCCAGGCCCCATCACAAGGAGAACGGCGAAGTAAGTCTACTAGAGAAGGGAGATGCCCCACGATCACCTTTAAGGGAAGGTCTGCCTTGCAGTGGACTGAAGCACAGCTGGGGCGGAGCTCCTATAAAAAGGAGCAGGTTCCCCACCTCTCCCCAAACACAAGTGGATTGTTTCTTC
>PITA01003354.1:18420-141240 GCA_004023965.1 Spilogale gracilis
GAGCCTGCCCCCCGTGCGAGCCGGGCCCCCGTCTGAGCCGACCCCCGTCCGAGCCTGCCCCCTGTGAATCCCATGGCCCACTGTGTAGAACTGTGTTAACCCGCAGCCCACAGTGCGTGGTCGGGCCAGGGCTCAGGCTCCCGCGGTGCCAACAAAGGATGTCTCAGAAATGCATGGCTTACCAAAAGCTGTGTTAGGAGCTCTGGGAGAGGAATGTTGAGAAAAGGGATCCCTAGAAAGCTTTCCAACTCAGAGGGATTACTAGACAGCCAAGGATAAGCCTCCAGTTCCATTTCAAGATTCCAAATGAAACATTCCATCAAGTGAACAACAAACTGGGATATCAGAGCACCCCCCGGGACTGGTGTGACCCAAGGTTGAAATCCCCTTTTCAGCGGCAATGCTGTTCATTCATCAATTCTGTCAGTGCCTTCCACATTTTACACCATGGCGGAGTTTCTTAAATGTCTGAGTCTAACGGAGCAGAATTAAACATACCTGTTCCAGGTTAAAAAAAAAAAGAAAAAGAAAAAGAAAAAGAAAGAAAAGAAAGAAACAAACAAACAAATTCCAGAGTAACTTCAAACCACTGACCCTCCGGTACAGGTGAAGGTACAGATAGCATAGCAGGAAATCAAATCGCTTCTTAAATGCTTTCAACTAATTAAATACAACGGCTTCTTCCAAATGCCATCATTAGGAAAGCTAAATTTGCTGTTGTGGCATTTAAAGACCTTTTTCATGCCCATGGACCTGCCAGAGGATTAGGAAATAGAGTAATCTTTTCTCCTCCGTAAAGAAGGGATTTCAGATATCAAGGTGGAGAGAGGTGGGGAAGACTTAGAAATTTAATTGTGTAAGTTACTTTCACTCTAAAAATAAAAGTACTAAAGTAGTCAGAATAGCTTGCAAGCCTCACAGTCATACCACCGGTTGAACAATCAGCAAAACGGAAGCCCCACTTCTGATTTTCACTGACGGTGCTTGCTAAGTGTCGATTCCAGGGATGGACGCAGGGGGGCCTGGCTGCCCACCGGAAACACTGGAGTCCCCATCAGAAACCACAGCCTGCATACCTGCCAGGCTGGGAGTCCCTCCCCCCCAGACCAGCACACAGCACCCGGCAGGCAGGGGTGGGGTGGTGAGGGGCACCCACCTGCCAGACCAGGTACTCCGAGGCCCCCGGGGCCGCATACAGGCAGACGCTCAGCACGATGGTGTGGGAGGAGGACGTGAGCACGCTGGCGACAATGGCGTCTCGCATGTTGAAGGGCAGCATGGTGTACACCACGAAGATGATGAAGAGGAAGAACGATACCTGCGGGGAAAGAACAGCGAGAGTCACCGAGGGTCCCCATTCCCCAGTGCTTGCCCTCTCCTTCCCATTAAGGGCTGCACCCAACACCATGAACTGCACGCATTTAGAAAGGCGGAGTATGATAAAACAAGAACATGTTCACACAAACCCAAGGGGTTCCAACGAAGGACTATTGTGAGAGAGAAATATCGTTCTTTTTCAAAATTTGGGGATTTCCAGTTTTGAGACCCAAACTACTGTAGACATTAGGTGACTCCGCACACTTTCTGGATCGGGGTGCAGAGCGGGTCCTAAACACCCCAGGTTAGTATCCTCGCTTCAGCACACACATCTGGATCCCTGGGTTCTGTCTCCAACTCTTTCCAGAGACCCATGGAAGATGGACAGGGGCTGCCCAGGGGAGCTACGGAAAGTAGAAACCACGTGGCCTGGGAACAAACAAAATGAAATGGTGGAGGGATGGTTCAGCTGTTAGGAAACTGAATAGTTTGACCATTTCTCAAAAAGTGAAAGGCACAATTTCCATATGACCCACAGATCCCACTCTCAAGTTTATGCCCTAACGAACTGAAGTCAGGTACTCAAACCAATGCAGGCGCACACACGGGCAAAACAGCCATATTCATGGTATGCAAAAAGTGTCAACAACCCGAATGCCCACTGGTGGAGGAGGGGATAAGCACACCCAGGCCGGGGAGTACTAGTCCGTTGGAGAAAAGAAGGAAGTACTGCTACATGTTTTCACCCAGGGGAACCTCAGAAATAATATGCTAAATGAATTCAGCTAGGGCAGAAGACCGCCTATCACAAGGTTCCATTTCTGTCAGCCATCTAGAATAAATAAATCTACAAAGAAAGCAAAGTGGAGGTTGGCAAGGGCTGTAGAGGGGAAGTGGGCAGTAACTAACTGATAGGAACAGAGTTCCCTCATGAGTGATGACAAAGTTTACGGAACTGGGTGCAGCTGTTGGTAGCACAACACCATGAATGTAGTAAATGCCGCCCAGTTCTTCCTTTTAAAATGGCTAATTTGGGGGCACCTTCAGTGGCTCAAGTCATGATCTTAGAGTTCAGGGATCAAGCCTTGCATCGGGCTCCCTGCTTCTCCTCCCTCTTTCGCTCCCCCTGCTTGTGTTCCCTCTTTCGCTGTGTTTCTTCAAATAAATAAATAAAATCTTAAAAAAAAAAAAACCAAAACAGGCCATTTTCATTACAAAAGCAGAAGAGACAGAAGAACAGGGAGAAGGATGAAGAGGTGATAAATCAAGTGGGAAAAGAGCCAAGGTCAGAGGAATAGAAGAGTGGCATCTGGTGAGCTCTGCCACATGGCTCTTCACTCGAGAAGAGAAGTAAAGCTAAAGGAAGAGCTCACCCCACAGTCAGTGATCCGTGCTACACAGGGAACTCCAAATCCTTGCACAGCTAGAAGGGCGCAGAGACACCGTGCAGTGAGTCAAGATATGTGCTCACAAGGGGGATGTGGGTCCTGCTCCTGGTGGGTCTGAAGACAGTGAGGTCTGGAAGGACGCCAGGCTCACGCTCACTCTCCCTCTTGCACACACATGGGGGTCTGCACTGCTTATGACAATGAAAAGCAGCAGTCACCATTTCACTTTGCAAGAGTGGTGTCACGTAAGCTCTCTACGTACAACTGTCACAGACAAAAGAGCATATGAAAGGTAAGGGGAAAAACCTAAAAGGAATTTTGGATCTCCCAAACATGCTGCTTCCTTTTCTCTAGGGATCTCATTAGACGAGTATGTATGAAACTGCTCAGAGGAGTCAGCGAGGTGCTGGAGGCAGAGGCTAGATGTAGAATCTGGGCTTTCGGGTACTTGGCAGCTCGGGGGAAGGGGCAGTCATGTGTATCAGCCACTGGGTTACAGCTGACATTGCCTGAGAGAAAGGGTGCCCAGCTCCTCTCCAGAAGACGAAGGGGTGGGGTCTTCACATACTCTTCTCTAAGATCCTGAACGTTTGGGTGTCTCGGAATGACAGTCAAGAAGAATCCCACCGCAAGTAGGGAAATCCATCTAGGAATCCTCCTTGAGGAGCGTAGTTTGGGCATGGACCGAATGTTTGATGTCCCTATCTTTGCAATCCCGTCTGTTTGTAAGGGACTCTGGGCCAAAATACACGGGCAAAAGGATCACCATGACCATGCTATTTTTCTGGTAAATATATATAAATATATATATGTTTTACTTTTACCTCTTTAAAAAAGACTATGAAGATGTTTTTCAGTCAAGCACTGTTACTTAGTTTTCTATTTCTATTCTGTCAATAGGATGGGAAAAATGATGTTAGACAGTTTAAGTGCAAAAACATTTAGCATAGACGGAAAGAAACCAGGGAGCTCTTTGGAGGCACCTTTCTGGGTCAGGTGCCAATCCACATGGGGCAGACTAGGGCAGTCCACTCCCTCCATCTTCTCAAGAAGAGAATATACAGAATGAGCTCTTACAATCCCAAATCAGATCTCAAAACGGATAAGAACTAGAACATACATTTATGGAGCCCCTAGCGTGCATATCCCATATCCCATCCCTGCTCTTCAGATGCGTGATCTCATCTAGTCTTTACAAGAGAACTAAGGGGGGGGGGGCTCATTCTTTTCTCCTAAAGCGATATCACTGGCCAAGAGAAATGGGGAACTTGGCCAATAACCCCCAAGTAGTGAATGTCAAAGCCCAAATAGGAATCCATGGGCTTAATTCTTCATGCACTCTCGGTAAAGAGTTTGCAATATTTCTCTCCCTTGATGGAAATCTCATGAAGCTGAAGGTCTAATAGAACACAAGAGCTAAGAAACCCTTTCTACAAGTCTGACATGGAAAGACAGCAAGCACTCTCCCCTCCTGCCAAGATAACCACAGTTAGTGCCCAATGTCTTGGCCCCGACAGTGAATTCTTTCAGTAAGCAGGACAGATTTTTAATTATCATTACAAAATCACTCATGATTCAAAGATAGGCTCATATTCCTTTCATTTCTATATAGTTAACTTTCAGTTTGTGTTTACAGCGCGGGTCATGATAACTAATAATATACAACAATGAGGGGCGCCTGGGTGGCTCAGTTGGTTGGGTAACTGCCTTCGGCTCAGGTCATGATCCCAGAGACCTGGGATCGAGCCCCACATCGGGCTCCCTGCTTGGCGGGAAGCCTGCTTCTCCCGCTCTCACTCCCCCTGCTTGTGTTCCCTCTCTCGCTGTGTTTCTCTCTGTCAAATAAATAAATAAAATCTTATAAAAAAATACAACAATGAGCATTTACCAAGATGATCAGAGAAGACAGTTATATTAAATATTGGCACATTAGGAGCTAGAACAGATGTTTCATTTTTTGAATGTTGGATAAGTGTACAGATTCTGGGAGGCAGGGTTTCTCCACCTCAACACTACTGACATGGGGGACTGGATAGTTCTTTGTGATGGACACTGTCCTGCGGAGGGCAGGAGGTGTAGAAATATCCCTGGCTGGCCTTCACCCAGTAGATGCCATTGGCATTCCCCTCTTCAAGTTGTACCAACTGCTGAAAATGTCTCTAGACATTGTCACATGGCTCCCAGAGGGTAAGATCACCTTGGCTGACAGCCACTAGAGAAAAAGTTTCTTTTTGGAATGAGATAAACAACTGTCATATTGTCATGGCTTACTGAGAAAAATAAATCGACTCTGGAATCCCTAAGAGCCACCAAATATTTTCAATTAAGACACTGATTTCTACACATAGCATTAATGCAAAATCCTATATCCTCCAAGAGGCATTAAAGGAATATTTTCAGGTATCAGAATTTACAATTACAACAAAGAGCCTCTCTTTCACAACTACACATTTTTCTTCCAATGCAAAAACCTGTTGCAGTTCTTTGAAAATTATCATTACTTCTGAACAGCCTAATTTTGGACAGCTCTAAAACTCTCACGTCATTTCAATTGATATACACTTCCACGGACATTTTGAGCTTTGAAAAGGAAGCACATGGAAGGCTTATCTACAATAACCAAATGGAGAATAGACATTCTGTTTTCCAAATACAGTTGCCCCAGCTAAGTGTTCATGTTTAGATGACAAAATGAATTTTTAAAGGTCAATTAAGCAAATCGTATTAAATCAAGTTTTGAATTTTAGTGGCAGCATTTCAGGAGCTCAGCTCAGGGTGCCTGGGGAGCACTCCACAGACTGGACGGGAAAGAAGAAAGTCATGTGTGGTTTGAAGTCCCACAGGAAGAACAGCCTTCACTTCTTATGACTCCCAAAGGGCTCTACTTATTTATTTTTTTAAGCCTTCTTTCCAAAGCAACTTCAAATAGGGCCATATGTAAAACCAAAATGGATTTGGCACATCTAAAGAATGTGTGGGTTAAAAGCTCCAAAAAGGCAAGCACAGGCACTTGGGTTTCCATGTTACCATGGGGACATTTCCATGACTGATTCCCCTTGAAGGTACCTCCGTCCAGAGGCTGAAGAAAGAGGATCCACTGATCTGGTGAAAGAGACCCTGTCCAGAAACCTGAATTAGCACAATATTTGAGGTGGCAACACCCATTCCAAAAAAACCATCTGAAGGTTTCTTTTAACTTAGCCTGCCGTTCGCCTTTTGCAAGACATACACACATCTTCCCCCTGGTCTATTTGAACCTCAAGCTCCATAAAGTTTTTTTTTAAGATTTTTATTTGTTTTAGAGAGAGAAAGAGCACATATGAGTGTGAGGAGGTGGGCAGGGGGAAAGGGAGAGGGAGAAAGAATCTCAAGCAGACTTCCCAGAGTGCAGAGCCCGATGTGGGGCTTGATCTCACAACCCTGAGCTCATAACCTGAGCTGAAATAGAGTCTGATGCCCAACAAACTGAGCCACCCAGACACCCCGCTCCGAAACTTTCAAACAAAGTAAGAGCTTCTCTTTTATGTCCTTAAACCCATTCCTCTTTCAGGCTAAGGCAATTCTACTCATGATGTCTTCATCCCCAACAGCCCAGGTGCAAACCTTTATGCCTCAACTTTGACAATTCTTCACATCCACACTCAAAAACGATGTCTTCTTACTTTAGGACTTCAGCGAACTGTCTCTGTCTCTTCCTCTCTACCCTTACTTGCACTAGGCTGGCTCATTACTTTTCCACATGTTAGGAAATATGATTCCATACTTTTCTGTCACTTCTTCTTCTCCCTATCCCACAACAAGGGAACCAGAGTGTACAGCCTTCCTTATTGTTGCCCAATCTACCCCTTTTCCCATGATTCTGGTATTCATTAGGATTCATTACCAAATATTTCTAATTTTCTTCCTTCCGGGAAGCATTGAGCATTTTCTTCTAAATCAGATGAGGCCATGTGACTCACTTTGACAAATATGGTGTGGAAAGAAGTCATAGGTGTCTTGTGGGTGGAAATTACTGCACAACTTTCCAAGTCCCTCCCCTCTCTGTCAATCTTCCATGGCACAAGGTCTGGATCTCAAGTAAGAGGCAGATGCCCTCAGCTGACCCACACGGAACTGTGTTCATTTGAGTGAGTCACAATCCTTTGTGGCAGTAAGCCCCTGGGAACCCAAGCACAGCTTAGGTGGTCCTGACTGACACCAAGCTCTCTCTCTCTCTCTCTCTCTCTCACACACACACACACACACACAGATTTTATTGATGGACACATTAGATGCCTATTACTCTGCACTTTGCTTTTTATCCCTGAATTATACATGATGGGCATCCTTCCAAGCCTGTAGATGTGAATATATGATGTACTTTTCTTTTTGGTGTCAGAAGTGGGATGTACTTTTTACCAATTACAAAATATTCCATTAGTAATGGATATACCAGATTACTTAGCATTTCCTTACTGATGATCATTCATGGCAAGACAGGAGCCCCTTATCCAAGTGTGGCAATTTTCTCACAGATCTTTCTCCAACATTCTTCCTTGCCTAATCCAGCCAACATGTATCTGTGAGAGTCGTGATTCTGAGTGCACAGGTTCGGTTAGTTCCTTCCTTAGACGAACATTTCCTCTGGCTTACTGCTGTACTCAGAACTCTTCCAGGATTCTCATGGTCACAGAAAGAAGAGGAAACTGCACAGCCCAGAGATAAAGGCTCTCCCCACACTGGCCTCTCCATGCACACCCACACCCTACTCTGCTCTGGAAGCATGTCTGTGATCCTGGGGCACATCCCCATGAGCGTGGTGCTCCACGTCTGCCACTGCCCACTCTCAGAATGTCCTCCTTCCTCTTCTTGGCCTCTTGAAATCTCACCTCTTTTTTTACCCACTTCAAATACAAACTCATATCATCTCCCCAGCAAAGCTCTCTAGCTGCCTCCTTTCTCATTCAGAGTACACTCCCAGGTCCCAGCAATGGCCCACCAGTCCTAGGGGGTGGCGAGGCCACCTCCCCTCTATTTGGTCCACTCACTTCTTCTGCATGATCCGGCCTACCTGGCTGTCTCTGGAGCCCTGTAAGGGATGCTTGTTCCCAGGTGCTCTGCCCACAGCCCCCCTGCATGGCTCCCTCTCTGCCGCAGGTCTCTGCTCATTGTTACACTGAAGAACTCTGCTCTTCTGGGGGCACAAATCCAACCACAGTATCAAGACTACACTGTACTTCAGACCAGAATTTAGATCTCAAGCACTTTCTGTCCACTTTACATTTCATGCTGCATTCCCACATGTAGGACAAAGAATAAGCACCCACAACATCAAGCTGTTTACTTTATAAAACAAAAATATTTCATAAATAAATAAATACATATATATATACTTTTTTTTAAAACTTTTAAACAGAAAATTACTACAAACGTGGAAAAGACTTACTTAAGCAGGGATAGGATACATAGAGAAATGGTCCTAACCAGACTTCACATAATCTGGTCTCTCACTGCCCAGGTCCCCGGTGCGAAGTCTGTGGCTTTTCATTGTGTGGCTCCCATTTGTTTCAGAGTTCAATGGCAAACGAAATATTCCCAGACATGCCAACAAGAGCTGAAAGATGGGGCCCCTCGATTTCCCTTCCAAATTGTACCCCAGCTCTAATGTCACCATGAAGCTCTATTTTCTATTCTTTTTTTTCTTTTTCTTAAAGATCTGATTTATTTATTCAAACGAGAAAGTGAGAGAGAGCATGAGAGGGGAGAAGGTCAGAGGGAGAAGTAGAGTCCCCACAGAGCTGGGAGTCCATGTGGGACTCGATCCCCTGAGCCAAAGGCAGTGGCCTAACCAACTGAGCCACCCAGGCACCCTCTGTTGCCTATTCTAATCTCCCCCGAGAAGGCATAAACAGGCATGATCAGCAAGATAATCGGGATTCCTTATGTAAATTGCCATGGTTCTGTTGAGAATACACCATCAGAGAAATATTTTCTACTTTTCATGCTAATAACATGAAGAGAAATAACATTCCAGTGAACGTATTTTATAATCAGACCCTGAGCTCCTCAAATCACTTCTCTTTCCAACAAATCTCAGAGACATCAAAACAGCACAGTATTTAAAGTAGTAGCTTAATTTTCAAAGACAGAGATTTTACTAAAAACACAGAAATTATACCTTCTTGAATAAAGCATGAATTGTAGTTCCTTTAACATTGTATCTTGTCATTTTAGAATTAGAAATGCCAAATTTTAGTAAAAATTGCCAAAGGAAAACAGAGAATTCTTGAATATAGTGATCTAACTGAGCATTCGGAAAGTAAATCCTACATATGAATAAAAAATTTCTTTTTGACTGTTACTTCCATCTCAAAGGATTGCTGGCTTTGAGAACATCTATACCACTTACTAATTAGAAACATTTACATTTTTTTCTGGAAACAACTAGAAAGATATTTAGCTAGAAATATGCTTAACATTTTTAAATTTTTTATTCAAATTCCAGTACAGTTAACATACAGTGTAATATTAATTTCAGGTATACAATATAGTGATCAGCACTTCCATACCTCACCTGGTGCTCATCACAAGAGGTGCACTCCTTCATCCCCATCGCCTGCCCAACCCATCCTCTCCTCTGGTGACCATCAGTGTGTTCTCTCCTGTTCGAAGTCTGTTTCTTGGTTTGCTTCTCTCTCTCCTTCCCTTTGCTTATTTATTAATGTGCAAAATGATACCTCCCTTTTCATTTAGATTAGTATTTTCTTATCTTGTTCATCAATCATACTTTCTATAAGGATGGCTTTGAGTCACTGTTACGTTTCTTAGTACAAGTATCACAACTATGTAAACAGTCTTTTCTTTAACTGTGGACCCTCAGTCATACTGATATTTAGTGAAGCCATCAGTGTATGTCCAGGCTTCTGTGGGTGTCTATGATTACCCTCTTTCCCTTGCCCCTCTTCCTCTTCCAGGTCCCCCTAGTGGGGAGGGGTGTGCACCTGCACATCTGCATCTATACCTCCATGTGTACGCACATATACATATAGAGAAACACACACACACATAGATGCACACACACGCATGCACGTAATTCCTGTGTTAGTGGTGTGTATGTGTGCATGGACAGACCTTGGTGGATCCACATGTGCCACCCCACTAAAATGTCATCACACATCAGCTCAGTGTCAGTTAAGAAGCCATCTCTCCCCAGCTCAAAGAAGAGGCTTTCCCACAGAACAAATCAAGGGGAGGACAGCCTGTGTCTGCTCCAAGAGGAGGTCTAGATCTCTGACCCCAGTAGAATGCAGCCCAGTTCACATCCTGGATGCTTCCAGATGCTTCTGGAGCTTTCTCAGGTTCCATTCTCTTTTCCATCACTCTGGCTTCAGGCCTCACAAGACTTCACATGGGGCTGTAGGCTGAGTCCACTGGCTCAGTTCTAAGATCGAATTCTAAATTTCATGCTTGTGCACCATAGTGAATTACACAAGCATGAGAGCCAAACTGTCATTAATACTACTTACAAGAAAGTATTACGGAGAATCTGGCTTATCAGATTCTGATAGAATGTGGATGCAATTCTCACCACACATATTTGATCTTCCCATCTCCAAACTTTGTCCCCATATTCTTTGTCATCTCATTTAATTAACTATAGTCCCCATACCCAGGAGCTATTCTTACTAGTTTTCTTTTTCTCATTCTCTTGATCCCCAGAAGACATCCCAAACCCACCTATCCTCCTCCATCTGTGGCTACAACTCTAGTCCAATTCATATGATCACCTTGGATTCCTGCAACATCATCCCGAATACATTCTCTGCCTACATGAGTGTTCCCTAGCATGGGTTTTTCCATGCAAAAGTCAAAGTGAGTCTTTTAAAATTGAGATATAATTCACACATAATGTTGTGAAGGCTTAAGGTGTACAACATATTGATGGGATACTTTTACACACTATAATATGGTTACACTTCTGGATACATAAACACAGGAAAGGAAAACAGGATACTAAAAACTTCCAAGTTCCTTGCAGCATTATTCACAATACCAAGATATGGAAACAACCTAAGTGTCCACAATGGACGAATGGATAAAGTGAAGCTGTGTAGGGATGTCTGGGTGGCTCAGATGGTTAAGCACCTGCCTTTGGCTCAGGTTATGATCCCAGGACCCTGGGATCAAGTCCAGGGAGCCTGCTTCTCCCTCTTCCTCTGCCTACCATTCCTTTTGCTTGTGCTAGCTCTGCCAAATAAATAAAATCTTTAAAAAAAAGTGTGTATACACACACACAGAGACAGACACACAGACACACACACAAATAGAATATTATTCAGCCATGAGAAAGAAAGAAATCCTGCCCTTTGCAACAACATGAATGGACTGTGAAGGCATTATGCAAAATGAGAGAAGTCCAAAATAAAAGACACTGATGATTCACTTCTATATATGACATTGCTTAGATGCGGAATCTAAAGAAGCCAAACTTGTACAAACAGCAGAATGGTGGGTAGGATGGTAGTACATGGGGAGATCTTTGTCAAAGGGTACAAACTTGCAGTTGGAAGAAGTTCTGGGGATCGAACGCACTCCAGGCATTGTAACTGAATAGCAATGCTGTATTCCAGATGTCGAAGTTGCTACAAAATCAGACCTTAAATGTGTTCCCCACAAAACAGGAATGATAATCATGAAAAATGACGAAGCCGTTAGCGAACAAGTCACGATAACCAAAGTGATCTTTTAACATGTTAAAAATGACCATGTCACTCCCCCTCTGTTTATATCCTGCCACTGGCTTTCTGTAGCATGGAGGAGATATGCAAAGTCCCCATCATGCCCCATTAGTAAGAGTTCCTCATATCCCAGTCTGGCTGGTGCCCCCGATCTTATATCTCAGCAACTCCCATCGCCATATCCACAGTCCCTCCATACTGGCCTTCTCGCTGGTCCTTGAATCTCGGGACCTTTGCACTTTCTGTTCTTCTGCCCCAAGTGTTCTTCCACTATCTTCCTATGGCTGGCCTCTTCCTGCCATTCAGGCTTCAAAACTCAAACACCACCTCCCTGGAGAGAATCCACTAATCCCACTATCTAAAATATCACCCCATTTGTCCTCTAGCTAATCATCTTGCTTTGAAGTCTTCATATCATTATTGCAATTAGAATGCTTACTTTTATATTTTTCCAATCCTTATTTTCTGTCTTCCCCCCATATAAATGTAGGCTCCATGGGGACCAAGGCCCCATACGGATGGTTCCCTACAACTGAGAACAGTACTTGTCCCATGAAAGACCTCAACAAATATTGCAAAAGAAGGAATGGTACAATGACATAGGCAATCTGCTCCATCATGTGTAACCCAAGGGTACGCGGCAAACATCCGTGACCCCCACCACCGCATGGGCACACGACGCACAACACCCAGCTAATTCAAGCCCAGATCAGTAACAAATAGAACAGACTAGCCGAGCCTGGCAGCTATATACTATTCATTAAAAGACCCGCACATGCTGTCAATAATTAAAACCATTTTAGACCAAGAAATGAAAATTAAACCCACTTCCTATCGTCAACTGTGTACTCTGCTGGTCTGTAGGGATCTGATGATCCTTACCTGGGCATATGTGCTATCTCCCCCATTTCCTCCAGTTCATTACTTGTCTGGGCCAACTTGTCACGGGGTATAGGAGACACAGGCCTCCTCTGCACTTCCTGGTATCTCCAGGCCAACAATGACCTTGAATTATCCTTTGCTTGGTGGAGCTCAGATGTCTGCTACCCTAAGTGTGAGCCTCACACCTGGGCCCCACCTCACCTGGGAGCTTGTTAGAAATACACACTCTTGGGCCCTGCCATGCATTTAAGGATATGACTCTCTACTGTAATCCTATTGCCAGGTGGTATGCAGGGGGCCCACACAGACCTGAAGGGCTATCCATGGGTTCAACGGTCAGTCACTCTCCATACGGTGGTGGTCACGACAGGGAATTTCCAACATTCCGACCAGATCACAAGACAAGGGAAATGTATTCATCTCTGCCCCTTTCAAGTCTGGTGCTAAGATACTGAATCCATCAATAAGCCAGTGAACTGTGACCGATAATTACTCACCTTTGATCTGGATACTAGATTTTATTCCTTGAGACCTCAAGATCAATTTGATTTTAAAATAAAGACCAGGTTCAAACAATATATACTTTTATTTCCAGCATCATTTCTTCAAAATAAGCAAAAAGGACCAGATCAACAATTACTGACAACCTGGAGCACGTCACACACCTTCCTCTGTGTGGTCACCGCCCCCTCTGCCATGTCCTCTCACGTCCCAGGGAAAATCTGAACTGCCCACTTGAGTCATCACGTAGTATCTCTTGTTCAATACCGGAAAAGTTCAAGCAGTACCTTTCTTATAATGGAAAACATCCTTAGAAATTCTTGGAAATTAACTTTATACTATTCCAAAACATCCTTTAGCACCATCATTTAGAATAAGACTCAGGGACACCTCCTGGAGGACTTGGAAATAGAAAAGAGTTTACATTTCCGCTACAATCACCTTTGGCTAAGACGATTTCCTGAGTATCAACGCCCTCGCTATAGAATATGAAAACATTTCCTTAAACATTGTGTTTTGAAGTGAGAGGCTACATATAATGCTCTTTGATGGAAAGCCTGGGCTGCAGAGAGTACTGATGAAATCATGAATCACCGCGTCCCGCCCATTCTTCTTCGGAAATGTTATTCAGACTTAGGGAGACTGATGGAATCAGAGGAGAGACAATGACTCTCACTGTGCCTTTTTTCATTTAACATAAGTAGGAGGTAGATCATAAATTTTAAAAAGCTTGGGGGAGAAAAAAAGAATAGTAGGATGTAAAAACCTGATATCCTAAGGGAACAATGGTGGCCTGCTGTCTCCTCAGCCCTCTGTCTTTTCTGAGCCCTGAGCAATACTTAGTGGCAGGCAGTGACTGATGTGGTTCCCTTCCCTCCGTCCCTTCTTTTCCTCCTGGCTCCCTGTTTGGTTTTGGGTTTCCATCTACCTATATAGGCCATCTCCTTTTTTTCAGTCATCATTCATATGCATGTATCCCCCAGTAGTTATTTTCATTGTAAAATATACAAGGCAATCTATAACCTATTACAGAGAAGACACAGACAAGTCCTATTCTTAAGACATTGAAATTGCTTGGAGTGAAGGCCAATTCCCAAACATGCCCATTTATTTCCCATACCGCACACCCGCCCCCCGCCCCAAAGTCACATGATGATGGCAGAGTCAGTCTGCAGATCTGATATGTTTAGAGTTAAAGATCGGAAAACTTTCCACCAGTGATTAGCAAACTACTATGTCTGAATGTGGGCTACGGTCTGCATTATGAAAGCATTTAAGTTGTGTCCCTTGGGCCTGAAAAAACTGTATGTTACATTCCTGCCTCCTAGAACATCTAGCACATTCTGGAAAGACTTGTTTTGGGCAGTGATTCCTTGGCCAAGATAAAAGTGAGGACACAAAGCATACCTGGATGTCCCTCAGGCACAGTCTCCTAGCAGAGGCAGAGTGGAATATGGTATCTAGCTGCAATTCTTTCTTGTCTTTAGCCCTTGCTTACTGACTTTGGACTTGACCACGTGACGTCCTTACAGCAACAGAATATGGGCTGACAGTAAGCCAGCTCAGAACTGAGGCTTTAAGAGGCTTCAGTTTACATCTCTGCCAGCCTCCTTGGAGTTCTGGCCTTCCACAATGAGAAAGCCAGGGCCCAGAAAGACACGCCTCTTTCAGACACATCTGGACTGAAAACACCTGTAGCAGACCTGGACCCAGCCCAAAGTCTAGAGTCTATCTACCTGTTTAGTCCAGTAGGGTTGAGAGGGCAGACTGATGTGTGACATAGGAAACAGGTCATTACTCTATAAGCCACTTGGATCTATGGGTTGCTTACCATTCAGCGTTCAGAGCAGAAACCTTACTAAGGCAAAACTTCGTATCAGAAATAATTTGCTGGGGCATCTGGGTGGCTCAATTGTTAAGCCTCTGCCTTTGGCTCAGGTCATGATCCCAGGGTCCTGGGATCAAGTCCCACATCGGGCTCCTTGCTCAGTAGGGAGCCTGCTTCTCCTTCTGCCTCTGCTTGCTGCTCTCCCTGCTTGTGTGCTCTCGCTCTCTGTCAAATAAATAAATAAAATCTCTAAAAAAAAAAAAGAAAAAAATGATTTGCTACTATAATGAAGACTAAGAATATAGGTCATTTCCTCTGGGACTCCTGGGAGTTGTTATAGGGCTCCCGCAAAATGTTAACTCATGGCAATATAATTGGTAAGTATCGCTTCTAAGAGAGTCAATTACCAGAATGTTCAGGCTTCCCAAAGTCTCCAAATTGCAAGATAGAGTCTTCAGAAACAACAGAAGAAATGGGAAAAAGTGAATGTGTTGCCAGAAATATCCGTGAGTTTGCAAGATAGAGTCTTCAGAAACAACAGAAGAAATGGGAAAAAGTGAATGTGTTGCCAGAAATATCCAGAAAGAACATCATCCAACCTAAAACTGGCATTTTTATCTAGCTCAATATCCATTACAAACAAGATTTATTGGCAAGTATATTTTTTATTTTACGACTCGGAAATTCAAGGTGCTGAAGGGGTAAGTATTTTTTCAAAGTCCTAAGACAGCATAAAAACCAGCCATAATCTTCTGCTAAAGCTAAAAAAAATAAGAAATAGTAACAATAACGCTATTTGGCCATAATCCCCATGGGGTATTCATGTGACTGAAAATAAAAAGAACTTCGAGAATCCACCTGCCTTATCCAAAGAGCTTGTTTCAATACCAGGAGTCCTTTTTTCTTTTTTTCTTTTAAAGCTCTTTATTTATTGATCAGAGAGAGAAAGAGGAAGGGAGGGAGAGGTAGAGAGAGCACAAGCAGGGGGAGCAGCAGGCAGAGGGAGAAGAAGGCTCTCCGCTGAGCAAAGAGCCCAAAAGGGTGCTGGATCCCAGGACCCTGGGATCACGACGTGAGCTGAAGGCAGATGCTTAAGTGACTAGGCCACCCAGGCATCCCAGGAATCCTTTTGCCTAAAAATTATTTTTCTCATCAAATGCAAAGAAAAAAAACAGCAAGTTCATTGGGAAGCAATCAAACAAAATAATGTTAATTATACTATGTCTTCTTCTTTTCTCTATTCATATGATTAGAAGAAAAAAAGTGCTCTTTGATGATTTTCTTAAATTATTTTTTCTGAAGGTGATAAACAGCTTTTTCCTTTCTGACCTAAGATTTTCACAAATGACTCCAAGAGCATTTTCATGCCTCAGGGGCCCCATTTTTGAGAGTGCCTGAACGGTACAGTCTCACCCCCGCCGTGGCCCCTCTCTGGGACCTGGAGAGCGGCTAAGGGCCAGTCATCAGCAATGCATCTTAAGATTTAAGGTCCACTCCCACTGCCATTCAGAGGTACTATCTACAGTATCCTGCCGTGAAATAAGCACTTCCTTTGCGGTCATGTCCAAAGGCAAAGGGTTATAGCCTGAGGCAGCCCGTGTTTATAACAGAGAGTAGTTCACTCCTCTCAGTAATCTCAGGGATTACTTAGAATAAGATACCCGGACAACTCCCACACAGAGTTAATCCATCAAATATAAGAGCACCCCGGCTCCTTCTAAACCACTACAGTTTGGGCACACATAACAGCACACTTAATTCATGTTTATCTTTTTCTTTCTGTTCTACTCTTACCTCCATCCCCGAAGGAATTGGGCTAAGGGGATCTTCACTGTTGGGTTCCCAGTATGCATGCGTGTTCTTACCTTTAAATCACTAGCACATATATAAAAAGTTAAAAATATTCTTCCATACTTTATGTGTATGAGCAAGTTTTGTTTCTCAGGGTATATAACCATATTTTGTTTTGTTTTATTTATTTTTCTTTTGGCATTCCCCAGTTTTTCAGACACTTTATTGAGAGATTGACAACTTATAGGTTGAATCTGTGGCTAATGGACTATGGCATAAGCAAGTACTACCTTATTTCTATTTATGTAAATTCAAGGGTTTTTTTAGATTTTTTTATTTTATTTGACAGAGAGAAAGCAGAGCCAAAGAGGGAACATAAGCAGGGGGAGTGAGAGAGGGAGAAGCAGACTTCCCGCAGAGCAGGGAGCCTGATGCAGGGCTCGATCCCGGGACTCTGGCATCATGACCTGAGCTGAAGGCAGACGCTTAACAACTGAGCCACCCAGGCATCCCTGTATTTCTGTAAAGGGGAATATTGTATGAAGCAATCTGCAAACAAGTTATGAGCACCTCAATAATGGGTAGGCTATCCAGAGAAACAGTGTCCTGGAAAATCCCTTGATATATCATCTTAGAAGTGCAAAAGAAAAAAAAATCCATAAATTAAGGTCTTCATAAAAAAAATTAAATGTTATATAAAAGTGCTTTTATTTATGTTCACTGTTTTGGTCTTTATGAATATTCATGCCTACATTCTTTGGAAACATTATATTTATTTAATTTGAAAGGTCAGTGCCTCCGAGGAGAAAAACTCATCCAAGGAAAATGAGTGAATTATTCATCTAAAAACAAATGCTGTTTGGGGACTCCCTCTTTATACTTCTGTGGTCAACATCTACATAAATCACCACCCGGTGGAGTGGTGCCTTTGTATCAGGCACCCTGAATCCAAAAACACTTGCGGAGTTTTAAATGCCTTTGCTTCCTTCTGAAAGAGGAAAATCTCAAAAGGAAGAATGCATATCCTTGAACTGTAGAATGAATTATTTTAGTGTTTGTGTTGGCTTCGTGGGCTTTCAATTCTTGGATTACACAACTTCCCGCCACAGCCCTCCACACCGGCCCACCAGCACCATGGTCCCCGGATTCCTTATGTTCTTATGTGCTATTGTACCAACAGCTCTCTCCCATCTATGTGGGACTCTGGGGCTTGCAACGGATATGGTCTGGCTAAGTATTCCTTTAAATCTTCGGGATTATTAAGTCTGGGGCTTAGGTCACATTTTATGATATGCACCATGTTATTTAGAGGAAACATGAATCCATCACCAGTACCATGAAAACCAGTAGCAAAGTCCATACCCCCCTTAACAGACTCCGTATCACTCTCGGTCCCTCCAAAGATAAGCAAGTCTTGTACTTACTTCTGATGAACACTAATTACTTCTGAAGTGATCACTGCATTGACCACATACATTCCCATCCACATAGGTATATAGTAGAGAGCCAGGTAAAGTGAACAGAAATGGGTAAGTTCCTATTCTGGAAGTTTCCACCATTCTAGCACTTAGAAAATGCCTATGTTAGGATGCCTGGGTGGCTCAGATGGTTAAGCCTCTGCCTTCGGCTCAGGTCATGATCTCAGGTCCTGGGATCTAGGAGGCCTGCGTCGGGCTCAGCAGGGAGCCTGCTTCCCCCTCTCTCTCTGCCTGCCTCCCTGCCTGCTTGTGATCTCTCTCCCTGTCAAATAAATAAGTAAAATCTTGAAAAAAAAAAAGAAAGAAAATGCCTATGTTAAAATGGTCACAATAAATTTCACGTAAAGAATTATCTGCTTCTGGAGTCTGTACCATGTCGTCTTTGAGTTTCGCGTTTGGGTCCGTTTAAGTGTTCAGCTGGTTCTCGTGCACGACGGGCTTCAGCTCTGTCATGTAATGACTGGGTCCCTTGAGCCCACAGACATAGGTTCAACACACCTGGAACAGCATAGGAATGGAGCGAGGCGAAGGGCTCCGAGCCATCCTGCCCAGGCCCCTTGTGCCTCCCAAGGGTGGCTGTCAGCTCCCAAAGCTGAGGGAACAGAGGCAGAGCTCCACACAGAGGCACTGCTACATCCAGGCACAGCCCACACTTGGGCTAAACTTGCCTTCTGTCATTTTCTGATGCTTTACTGAAGGCCCGGGAAGGGCGCACGCAGGCAAAGTTCACGTGCGCTCAGGCCGCTCGTTCAAAACACCCGAATTTTTCCTCATGGTGTTCTCCCTTGCACCTTGAAAGACCACGGCTACATTTTTAAACAGGTTGAGTTATGACTGTTCTTCAAGGTCTGTCTCTATTCCACAGCCCAGCGAGGCGCACTGCTGTCACGGTGCCCATGTGCACACCTGTTCCCGTACAGAAATGCTCTTTCCTGTTCCATCCCAGCTTCTCAGGGCTGGGGCCATGCTCCCCCTTCATTTCATGTTCATCATCACAACTGGCCAACAGAGCTGTGACAGCCTGTGAGACGGAGCGTGTCTCGTCTGTGCCCCACACAGGTTTCAGCAGACAGCAAAGGGAACGGAGTCTGACTCCAAGGGGCCCAGATAAACAGGCTGCTGTGAGGAGCGGGGACATGTGCTTCTAGATGATACTCAGGGAGTGCTGCTGAAACCCAGAAAGGGAACACCTTTACCCTGGAGAAGGATCCTCCAGGGAGAGGGGGCAATGAGTGCCAAGCCTGGACAGGACACAGACTGTTCATTTATTGATTTCCAAGGCCACTGGGCCATTTTCACAGTGGCAAGCATGAAATACCTTACCATGTATTGGTAATAGCCAGCTGAGAACCAGGGTCATTGACTGTTTTCCTGAAAAGCCTCAATGAAGCTGCTAGGGAAATGAATGGGTGAATCCCAGCAGCAAGGGGACTGTCAGACCATGAATGCAGGAAGCATGAGCTCGCCCCAGAACAGTCTGTGATGAGCTGGCATGACTCAGTTTCCTCCAAACCCAGTGCGGTGAGCCTCTCCACCAGCTTTATGGGAACCGCATCCGCCAGGGAGGCCAAAGGATCAGCTGGAGTCAGGAGCAGAGTAGGGCTGAGGGGGGAGGCAGCTGGGAGCCCAAGGTCATGGGAAGGGCACAAGAGACAATGGGCCCTTTCTCCCCTCTGTGTCCTGAGCCCATGGTTTGATAAGAAGGCGCAGAGGCTTCTGCCGGGCCTCACCCTTGGGGCTCTGGTGGGAAACAGACTCTGGAAGGTTGCCCTGCCTTCATCTGGGGGCTGCCACAAAGGAAACAGCATAGTGTATTAGGCAGGAGGAGGGAGATGGGACTCCAAAGCGGGTGGGTGGTCTTGAGCAAAGGTGACAGGGTTAGTCTGTGTTGTTGTTGTTTTTAGTTGTTACTGCTGGCTATCCAGAAATACACATTTAACCTCTGTTCTGTAATCTTAATGCAAACACCAGAACGGGGAGGGGCTTCGCATTCGGGCACCAGCCTGGTCCTGTCCCCCCTCTCCAGTCACAGTGTGGCCACGCCTGGCCTCCCGCCCTGGAGGCCCTCACCATGCCTGAGCAGTGTTGCACCCACGGAGGGGTGCCCCCCAGTAGAGCAAGGCACCGGCTGTGTCCGGGTAAGGCCATCATTCAGTGTGAAGTCCAAGTGTTACAATACTATGACTAATGTCCCACGCCTGTCCCCTGCTCCGGGAACCTTCAAGCTAGGGGACCAATCCTGAGAACTGGGGTGCAATCCAAGACTGTTGGCTAGACTCACTCTGCTTTGAGGCTACTTTCAACCCTGCTTGGTCTCGAAGTCTAGAGCCTACGAGGCCCACAGTCTCTTGGACTGCACTATTTCATTTTTCTTTTGGAAGGGAGTATCAAGTTGTTTTATTAGTAGATGAAAGGAAAATAGAGCTCATCTGCTGTGGGTGAGGCGGTGCAAATATCTGCTCTGATGTCACCCTCGTCCCTCAAAGCCTCTCAGCAGCTACTGCGTTTCCTAACGATCACTCTTACATTTTTATCGACCACAAAATTCTGAATTTCTTCTCAAACCAGATCACATTATTGAAAAACATCCCATTTTAGTTGGCATTTAAAAAGAATCCATGATTCTGATTGAAAAGCAATGATACCTTGATGAAGTAATTTCTTTCGTTGAATAATAGCATCACTTTATGGCTCAGAATTGCTAATTTTTTGCGATCGCTCTCCATGCTTCCGTGTCTCCCCTGAGCTCGTACTGTGCATGTGTGGATGGTTGGGACCACCAAGGAGCCCCGCAACCACGGCATCAGTGCCCACGTTCATTTCTCCACATGGAAGCATCGCAAGTACTAAAACAAACATCACCTCAAGATCCTCAGCAGGAAGTCCCATAAGGGAATAAGGAGATGCTCACTTTGAAAAAAAAAAAAAATTCAAATGTAGCTAGAACTTGTGAATCAAAAATAAAGATGTTGAAAGTTCTCTACAAGAGCACACATACAAATAAAACTTCTTAAAAGTAAATTTCTTAAATTCATCATTTCAACTATTAGTCTCTTAACTACATCCTTAAGAAAACATATTCACTTACTAATCAAGCACGTTAATAATTTTCAAACAATACACTTCCAGCTCAGACCTAGGATCAACAATTTCTCCACGCATCTTGGGCTCTTTATTTTTTTTTTATTTTTTTTTTTTAAGATTTTATTTATTTGACAGCGAGAAACACAGCCAGAGAGGGAACACAAGCAGGGGGAGTGAGAGAGGGAGAAGCAGGCTTCCGGCTGAGCAGGGAGCCCGATGTGGGACTCGATCCCGGGTCTCCGGGATCATGACCTGAGCCGAAGGCAGTCGCCTAACCAACTGAGCCACCCAGGTGCCCTCTTGGGCTTTTAAAAGCAAACAGGCCTTGCAAATCAGGAAGCAGGTACCAGGTGTGACCATTAACCCTTTTTTTTTCTGGTCACGTTATATAGGCACAGCTAAGACATCCATCTATAAATACACATTATAAATCATGCGTTCATAGTGATTCTTCCAATTCGAACCGACTACCGCATTGTTCTTCCTCACTCTGCACAACGCATCTGCGCAAATAGGAGATACTCCCCTCTCCAGCAGTGACTCTCATTCCTAACATATCAATATATCTATTCCCTCCCTCAACACACACTCTTTGAAAAAAAAAACACACACATACACACACACAAATTTTATTTCCTTATTTGAGAGGGAGAGAGAGAGAAATTGGGAGAGAGAGGGAGAAACAATTTGAAGTAGACTCCGCCCCCATTATCAGCAGGACGTGGGGCTCGGTCCCACCTGAGCCAAAACCATGAGTCAGATTCTTAACCACCTGAGCTAACCAGGCGTCCCTCAAAACACACTCTTAATGGTATCTTCAGAATTATTATATCAGTACAATTGCTGAAAGTAAGCCAAGGGTGGTCCAGGATGTGTTTCTGATCTTTCTGTTCTTAGAATTTTCCACAAAGATTTACAGCCGTTGAACTGTTTATAAGTTACTTGTATTCATTTACCTTCTTGTGTAGTTATCAATATGACTTATATTTAGGTTCACTTGAGGGTTTTATTTTTATCTGCCTTTCCAATTTAAGTTTACTTTTGAATATGTACTTCTAGGAACAATATTCAAAACAACAGATAAAGGAACACCCAGGGAATTTTCATTGATGACCCACTTCAGATGAAGATGAGTTCTCTATTACAGGGTGTCACATTTAATTTAGAACTCTAAGATCTACTTCACTGATTACCTGGTTTGGATCTTATTTTACATCTGCTTGTCTCTGTCTTCTTGCATCCCTTCTTCATGAAGAGTTTTTGCTTTTGTAAGAGGGTTCCTTTGTTATTCTACCTGGTCTCCTATCTTGATAATATCCTCTCCTTTTTCACTATCTGAAAGTGCCTCCTCTTCTTTTTTTTTTGAAAGATTTTATTTATTTATTTGACAGAGAGAAACACAGCTAGAGAGGGAACACAAGCAGGGGGGGTGAGAGAGGGAGAAGCAGGCTTCCCACCAAGCCCGCAGCGGATGCGGGGCTCGATCCTGGGTCTCCGGGATCATGACCCGAGCCGAAGGCAGTCGCTTAACCAACTGAGCCACCCAGGCACCCCCTTTGCCTCCTCTTCGTTGTGAAATGTTAAACCAACTATTTTTTAGGACCGTTTTCTATAGAAAAATGGCAGAGATATTACAGCGTTCCCACATAGTTCACACACAGCTACACCTAGTACTAACATCTGATAATAGATTGGTACATTTGCTATACTTAATAGGCCGATATTTTATAATACTGTTAATTAAAACCCAAAGTTCACTCAAATTGCCTTAGTCTTCACCTAATGCCCCTTTCTGTCCCAGGAGCCCACCCACGATACCATATTATGTTCTCATGTCCCCTTATAGTGATAGTTACTCAGACTTTTTCCTGTTTCTGATGACCTTGAGGGATTTGAAGACTATTAAGAAGGCACTGTATAGACTGTTCCTTGGCTATGATTAGTCTGGTGTTTGCTCAACGTCTTCCTGGGGTTAAGTGTGTTGGCAGGAAGACCACAGAGGGGAGGCCCCATTCCCATCACCAGATCACAGAGAGGTTCCCTCCACATGGCTTATCTTTCACTATTGACCTTGGCCACTTGCTCAAGGTCATGTCTGTCAGTTTTCTCCCTGCAGAACTACTCTCTTCCCCAACCTCCCCATACTACCCCCTGGCAGGAAGTTACTTTGCGCAGCCCACTCCTGAGGGATCAGAGTATGATCTTCTCCCTTGAAAGCAGAACATCTACATAAATGATATGGAATTCATCTGCATGGGAGATGTGACTAGCCTTCTCTACTGATTTATATGAGTAGGGATTTATAAATGTATTTCACACTGTTTATTTATTTTGGTGGTCAAATTTTTCCAGCTTGGAGAAATGGCTGATTCTAGCACTGGGGCAGGAAATATACACAATAAGCTTTGAATCTCAGGGCAAATAAGTGTGTAACAACATATCCCACAGTGACAGGCACATCCCAGGGACTCCCACCTCCCAGCTTTCTGAGCTCTTGGAAGTACATCTCTGTAACAAGCAGGGAGCTGGGCTTTACTTTGTGAGCCAATATGTTTCTCAAAAATATAAGTGGGTTAAGACCATTTGTATTCATTGCTATGACTGCAAGGTTATAATCTGGTCAAATGGCTTATGCTAATCTTACTGTGTATATTACCTTATATTTACTGTGGTTCTCTATTTATATGCACATTTTTCTTTGTTTTTTCAATAACAAAACATTATGTTGTTTTGTTATTTGTAATGGTTTGTATTTTTGAAGTGCTCACTGTTACACACACACACACACACACACACACACACACACACACACACACACACATACACAGAGTGCCGTAGTCCTTTTCCTTACCGGCTTAGGTGCTTTGAATTTTACTCTTGACCATCATTAATTAACTTAAGCAACAATCAAGGATTAATTTTATTTCTCCTCTTTTCTCTTTTTCCCAATTGTGAAACTTTTGTTACAGTGATGCCCACACAAAAGCACCAAATTCCTAACAGCAGCACATCATAGACTGGGGGGAACAAACAACATAATACAGTCAGAACCCAGAAGAAGAAACAGAATACTTCGTGCATCTCAGAAACCTGTCCTTGTGTCCCTCCTCCCCCACCCAGCAACTGCATCCACAAAGTAACACCAGCCTGACTCAGGAGGCCATAGATCAATTTTGGCTCCTTTTAATCTTTATCTGAATGGACTCCTACCACATACATGTTTGGTTCCTTCTGATCAGCATTAGAGTGTTAGGATTCATCCATATTGTTGAGGGGCATCACAATGGCTCCAGAATTCTTCAGGCTGTCCATCACCCCACCGTATAAATATACCACAATCGGCTTAATCATCTTCTGCAAGTAGACATGTGGGTCAGTTCCAGGCTTAGGATCTAACCACTGAGGGCTCCTACAATCGTTCATGTGCATATCTTCTGATGACTATGTTTATATACTTTTGAGATGAACTGAGTGGAACTGCTGGGCAGTAGGCTACACAGTATGGATCTGAAGTGGGCTCTCCAAGCAGTAGGACCCAAGTCACATCAGCAAAAGGAGTGTGTGAGACTTTCATCTGCTCAATATCTTTGCCAATATCCAATCGACTTTTAAGTTGTATCTTTTCAGAAAAAACGACTTTTTCTACATACTGCAGACCCCTACTTGTCTTCATGGTCTGGGTGACTCTTAGATATACAGAGTATCCATAAAGTCTGGAAACAGATGACGTTGCCTCTATTATTCTGGTTGTTTTATAGAATGAAGATGTCCTAGAAAACACCTGTGTACATTCACCTGTGCTTCCAGAGGCCATGGCTACCCTGCAAACTTCAACATACTCAGTACATATCATCAGTCCCGTTGCCTACACGTCCCACTCATCTTCTCCTGGGTGAATCTCATCCTTTAGCAGAGTGCCATGAATAGTATGCTCTACAGATTAGCAACTAGTACGATGTAAAATAAGAAACTTGTGGGGCGCCTGGGTGGCTCAGTTGGTTAAGAGACTGCCTTCGGCTCAGGTCATGATCCCGGAGACTCGGGATCGAGCCCCACATCGGGCTCCCTGCTCGGCAGGAAGCCTGCTTCTCCCTCTCTCACTCCCCCTGCTTATGTTCCCTCTCTGGCTGTGTTTCTCTCTGTCAAATAAAATCTTAAAAAAAAAAAAAAAAAAGAAACTTGTGCCAGAATTAAATAAATTATTTCACTGGGGACATTGTTTAGCTCAGTCAACATTTTCTGTTGTTTTGTAAGCATGTTTTGTTCACAAAAGCAAGTGATGCAGTGGGTTGCTTTCTGGAGCAAGCTCCTTATTTCATCATGAAACAACACATTGAGGAATACTGCTCTAGAAGATTCCTTAGGAATCTTCCTCCTCAGGAAGGATTCATGAGTACCGCATGAGTTGGCCTTTTGAAAGACAGTTTGGCTGGGTATAAAACTACAAGCTCATATAAAAATACATCCCATGGTGGGTGCCTGGGTGGCTCAGTGGGTGAAAGCCTCTGCCTTCAGCTCAGGTCATGATCTCAGGGTCCTGGGATCTAGCCCCACATCGGGCTCCTTGCTCAGCAGAAAATCTACTTCTCCCTCTCCCTCTGCCACTCCCAACCACTCACGTTTTTTTTCTCTCTCTCTCTGAAAGATATAAAATCTTAAAAAAAAAAAATACTACATATGTATGCAGGCAGGAATGAAGGGTACCTTTTTATCTTGACATAGTAAAACACAATTTCCTTACTCAATGGCTCCTTGGGAGAGAAGACAGTGGGTTCTGATTTTTTTAATTCATACTTTTTTTTTTCTAGCTCCATTGAGATATAATTGTCATATAACACGTACAAGTTTAATGTGTACAACATGTTAATCTGATGTAGTATATATTGCAGATTGATTACCACTATAGTGTCAGCTAACACCTCCAACCTTTGGGTACTGTTGGTGGGAATGTAAATCGGTGTAGCCATTATGCTTTCTATTTGTTTCCACTATGGAAAACAGAATAAAGTTTCCCCAAAAGAATTAAAAATGTAAGTACCGGGTGCCTGGGTGGTTCAGTGGGTTAAGCCTCTGCCTTCAGCTCAGGTCATGATCTCAGGGTCCTGGGATCGAGGCCCGCATCGGGCTCTATGGCTCAGCGGGGAGCCTGCTTCCTCCTCTCTCTCTGCCTGCCTCTCTGTCTACTTGTGATCTCTCTCTCTGTCAAATAAATAAATAAAATATTTAAAAGAAAATGTAAGTACTACATGATACATTAAGCCCACTTCTGAGTATATATCCTAAAGAAATAGAAACAGGATTTTGAAGAGATATCTGTATTCTGATGTTTATTGCAGCATTACTGACAAGATATGGAAACAACCTAAGTGTTCATCAACAGACAAATGAATATTAAATATATATAATGAAATATTATTTAGCCATGAGAAACAGGGAAGTCCTGCCATTTGCAAAAACATGAGGGCATTATGCTACAGAGATAAGTCATATCATGAGACATAGAAGACATACATAACACATAAGACAAATACTATATGACCTCACTTTTATAAAGAAGCTAAAAAAAAAAAAAAAAAAAAGAGCCAAACTCACTGGAACAGAAACTAGAACACTGGTTATGGAGAGGCAGGGTGTGGGGGGTGTGGAGACAGAGAGATGGAGGTCAAAGGTTACAGATTTCCAGTTTCAAGACAAATAAGATCTGGGGGACTATTGTATGGCATGGTGTACAAAACAATAAATTCTATTATAGTTTTGGAAGTTCCTAATAAAATAGGTTTTAAATATTCTCACAACCAGAATTACAGTTCTGATTTCTCATTCGTCGTTTCTTCAAGACTTAAATTTCTACATTCATTTTGCATTTCCATCACTTTGCATCCAAGGAATAACCTCTCCCTCTCCCCAAAAAGCCACCCCTGCTCTTGTGAACTTTCAAATCATCTCTTTAAACTCTGCATAAGTCAGTGTTTTGACCCATCAAAGTTCAGACCAGTCATGGAAGAGTGTTTCTCCATGTGCAGATGATGATATGCACTCCCCGCCCCTGCCCTGCCACCATCCTCTCCTGCTCTCTTCCTGGCTCCTATATCTGGAGCTGCTGGTAGTTATTATATGAAAGTCCCATCAAACAAATTACATAGGCATTTGTGAATTTTGGTTTCTAGGAGATACGCATGCTTTGGAGATAGGTTTTGGATAGTTTCATTTGCTCTGTCTATTGATGTGAATATTTTGGGAGGGACATGTGGAGAAATTTATATTATGTGATGGCTAAATGAGAATACTGACAACTGCAATTTTAATTTCCTGTTTTTATCCCCAAATAATTAGCTAACACTTTTTATGAAGACTCAATTCATTTCTCACTGATGTGAAATGACACATATAGACTTGTGACTATTTCTGTTCTACCCATCTGTCTATTTTTATTCCAGTAGCCTAATCTTTTAATTATTATAACTTTCACACATTCCACTATCAGAAAAATTCAAATCGCCATCTCTGGATCTTCTTTATATCACTTCCTGGTTATTCTGTTTTGAGTATGGAAGACCATATCAAAGTTAGTGACACATCATTAATTTTTCCATGCTTATTTGTGCATTTGGGTGAGAGTCAAGAGTAGGGGTACTTGACTTTTTTTTTCTTTTAGAATACTGAATCTTCAAATATGAGGACATGTTACCTCTTTTTTTTTTTAAGATTTTATTTATTTATTTGACTGAGAGAGATCACAAGTAGGCAGAGAGGCAGGCAGAGAGAGAGGAGGAAGCAGGCTCCCTGCTGAGCAGAGAGCCCGATTCGGGCCTCGATCCCAGGACCCTGAGATCATGACCTGAGCCGAAGGCAGAGGCTTTAACCCACTGAGCCACCCAGGCACCCGAGAACATGTTACCTCTTGATTAATTAATATCTTCTCTTATGATACTCCCTAAAGTTTAATAGTTTTCTTCCAAGAGATTTCTTCTTACAGGCATATTATTGTTAACAGGTTAATATAGGCATATTATTGTTAACAGGTTAATATGGTACTATATTCTTGGGTACACTAGTGTTATTATAAATAGTGCTATTGTCTCATTATATGCAATAACTATTTTTACTTGTATATTAGAAAGTGCTCATGCATTCTATATGAAATCATAACACCCTGACTCACGGAGTCTCTCCATTAAAGCTAATGGGTTTCAACTGTGCCTCTTTGGTTTCTCAGGAGGTAATAGTAAAAATGAGTAGCATTTACTGAGTGCTTCCTCTTTACCAACTATTGCAAAGTAGGCACCTTCCACGCACTATCCCATTCACTTTAACAACAAATTTCTGAAGTATGTGGTACTAATAGTATCAACAGAGAGATTAAATGTTAAAGCTTAGAGAATTTATCACCACCTATTATAAGATCAAGGTCAATGTATAAAAGCCATAATTAATGATCACTCTTCCTCAGCCTTTCCCACACATATACTTCAATTTGTCCCTGTTTAACTCAAGTTTGGTTAAGTGCAATGTTACCCAACACAACTGACAGCCAAAATCTTTCTCTGATTTCTGTCTTAACGGGAATTCTTCTAATGTTATACCTGTAAGAATTTGAACACTGAGCTTCAGTCATTATTTTTTTTAAGGTTTTTATTTATTTAGCAGACAGAAACACAGCCAGAGAGGGAACACAAGCAGGGGGGGGTGAGAGAGGGAGAAGTAGACTTCCTTCCGAGCAGGGAGCCCAATGCGGGGCTCGATCCCGAGACTCTGGAACCATGACCTGAGCCGCAGGCAGACACTTATCAACTGAGCCACCCAGGCGCCCCAAGCTTCAGTTATTTTTATAAAATGTTAAGGAAATGTTTCCTTTTGATTTTTATTTTCCTTAGAATTCCTCCCAAGAGTTGGAATTGACTTATTTTTAAACAAATATCAAAATTTTTCTTTTTATGGATTAAAATGTTAAATAATATTATTAGATTTTCTAATACCAAACCTTCCCTACATTAAAATAAATAAATAAATAAACCTACATCATTATGCCTGGTATCTATGTGTCACCTTGGCAAATCCCTCATGTCTATGGGTCCATTATACCCTTTTATGTAAAATGGGGATATTAATAGGATCAATCTCATATTGTAATTGTGAAAATTATTAATTGATTTATTCAACAAATTTAATGAGTGTCTGTTTTATGCGAGGCACAGTTCTAGGTTCTGTGGTCATACAAATTAGCAAAATAGAAAAAGACGTTACGAGCTTACATTCTAGTCAAGATAACATAAAAGCTTCAAACAGCACGTGGGACACAGTACCATCTCTGTAAGTGTTCATCACTATTAATATAACAGTTTCAGTACACTACTGGATTAAATTTGCTAGTGTTTTCCATAAAATTTTGAATCGACAGCCATGAGATTTGTCAACAGTATTATTTTTGTGTTGTCTTTAAGGTTAGAATATTAGGATCATGTTACAATCATAAAAGTGAATGGGAAAGCCTTTCTTTGCCTATTTTGCAATATGTTAAACATTACAGAAACCATCTTGGCTCCTGAGTAACTCAGCGGGTAAGCACTCGAGTCCTGATTGCAGCTCAGGTCCTGATCTCAGGGTCGTGGGATGGAGCTCTCCACACTGTGCCTGGAAGCTGCTTAAGATTCTCCTTCTCCCTCTTCCCCTGCACCTCCCCACCCCCTGCTCACACATGTACACACTCTCTCTCTCTAAATAAAAAAGAAAGAAACCATTCAACCCTAGACAACAGAACATTGACACTAGAGCCTTCTTAAAAATACGTTGTTTTTCAAAAAAAAAAAAAAAATATGTTGTTTTTCTAAATTTCCCAAATGACTATCTGATTATTCCTTAATTCTGCTGAGGCAATATACATTTTTATTAATGTCTATTTCATTTTGATTTTAATATTCATCAGCATAGATCAATACATCAGCCTACTTTGAATTTCCTAATATTTGCAGATTGCTAAGTAGTTAAAGGTGGTATTAAAAGGGCTACAAAGAGGGCAAGTAGGGAAAATGAAGAATTTTCCTATATCCTCCCTCATCACCTCTGATGGGAGTTTTGAAACCAAAGATATTAAATGAACCATCAGCAGGAATCATTATACATTACTCATCATTTTAAATAGGCTATCTCAAAAGTTCAAGTCAAATTATGCTATAGAAACACACAAGCATAGAAAGAAAACCAACAGAGCATAAAGGGTGTGAGTATATGGTGTCCAAGGCCAGCCCTCCGTCCTCTTTGGGCCTTGATGATCTGGGTGGGGATTATAGTTGTGTGATGCTTGCCCTGTTCTAATAGCAACCCACTAAACTACATATCACCTATCTATCACCTAGCATCTATCTACCTACATCTCCATCTACCCCATATCTACCTACTACTTACCCACCACCTCACCTGTCTACCTCAACCATCTATCTAGTTTTCTATTTATCTTTGATTTTTCAGAGTCAATGTATGAATGCCCTGGAAAAGTAACTTTTAAATCATCATCTATATCTTAGTGTTTTTATTTCTTCTTTTTTAAAAGCATGTCCTTTTGCATTTTATTTTTTTGCACTCAGAATCATACATTTGTTTAAAGATTTTTATTTATTTATTTGACAGACAGAAACACAGCTAGAGAGGGAACACAAGCAGGGGAGTGAGAGAGGGAGAAGCAGGCTTCCTGCCGACTGGGGAGACCGATGTGGGGCTTGATCCCAGGACTCTGGGATCATGACCTGAGCCGAAGGCATTGGCTTTAACCCACTGAGCCACCCAGGCGCCCCCAGAATCATACACTTAATGAAAAATCAAAGAAGGCCACTGAGACAACCACGCTCGTTCTAGTCTTTCATTTTAAAATTTCAAAGATCCCACCTCTGTTTTAACCCTGGATTCTGTCTGTGGGCAGCAAGGCTGACGGTCCTCCATGGTCTTCCCAGTGCACCTGGCATTTCCCACGGGATACCCCACAGAGAAGGAACACACATTTTGGGAGCTGGGAGAGAAAACTGTTTTGATTGATTTAGTCACCTTTCACACAATTTTTCTTTCTTCTGAAATGAATGAAAACTTTTCACAGACTGGTTAAAATAGAAACAGCCTCCAAATGTATTCCTAAGATGAAGACATAAAAACTATTTCATGAACTATTTTTAAATAAGAATGTCAAAATCTTCACATTCCAGAAATATTTAAAAGGTACAGTATGACTTTTCCAGGTTTACTCAAAATGGGGCTAACTATACTCAAAACAAAATACCACTTAAGAACCATTTTATTACCAACAGACATTATCCTACCCAGGAATTTTTTAAAAATCATAAATATATTCAGTTTGGGTCATTTCACAGAAAGCAACTATCCTCTTTTGTCAATGTGTTTAGTTAAATTCCTAGGAACATAACAGAATTTCTAGTATTAAGGGCTGTTATAGTATTCATTTTCAAAAATAATTAGCTTATCCTATCTTAAGAGCTCATGGAAATGCACTAGATTCTTCAAAATAAAGGTGAGATTCCTGTCACAGAGATATATGAGCTTCCCAGCACCAAATGAATAAGAGGTAGAAGATCCCACAAAATCATTGTAACTCCTTTTATTTATTTCTTAATGATCTTATTTATTTGAGAGAGAGGGAGAGAGAGCATGAGCAGGGCAGAGGCAGAGAGAGAAGCAGGCTCTCCTCTGAGCAGGGAGTGGGATGTGGGACTCAGTCCCAGGACCCTGGGGATCATGACCTGAGCCGAAGGCAGATACTTAACTGACTGAGCCACCCAGGTGCCTGATGTAACTCCTTTTAATCAGAGCATAGTCAACATTATACAGGTGTAATGCTGGGCCAGCTGGGACTAACACACCTATGTGTGTGCCTAAATACAGCTCGCAAACATGGGTTTGCCTGAGTTCTGTTTGGGGGTTGGAACGTTTATTTACTTTAGGGGTAGGAAGTTTTGAGTAAGAAGCAGTAACAAGGAAATGACAGCAGAGAAACAGCTGGACATTTCCCCAAAGGGCATGCAGGGGAGCCTCAGGTGGGACAGATGGCAAAGGAGCAATTAATGGCACACTGTGTTTTCATGCAGGCTAGCTTAGGCGCATCAACCATACAGCCTCTGGCCCAGTGTTCTATCAGAAAAGCACGGTTTAGAAGGACAAAGTCAATATTTCCATCCATTGTCTTCTCTCACTGTCTAAAATCTAGCGAAAGTTACCAATACAACTAATCAAAATGAAGTCTGTTTCTTTTTCTTGTTCTTAACACTGGAGTTCTGTTACTTGACACTTTGGTAGCTTTCCAGGTAATTCACACTTCGCTGAGAACCTATAAAACCAGTTCCCATGTGCTTAATTTTGACTTCATTAAGGAGGGCACATGATGTGATGAGCACTGGGTGTTATACGCAACTGATAAATTACTGACTACATCTGAAACTAATGATGTTCTACTGTAAGGTGGCTAACTGAATTAAAATTTAAAAACAAATAAAGAAAGTAAAATGAAGTGGAACCTCATAGCATCTCTGTGCTCAGGTAATTCCCAAAATGAAATCGAGATGATCTGCCCCACTTGAGCCTTCTGAGCGCACGCCGGGCACGGAGGAGTCCCTGGACACTGCATCCAGGCCTTGCTCAGCAGGATGGATCTGCAACATGACACCTGAGCTTATGTGAGAGACAGTTGCCTCAGTTCTGAGCAGCGGGAAAAACACTGCAAGAAGAGCCACATCAAAGAGGGGTGTGGAGTGGGGTGGAAGGTGTGGGGTTGGGGCAGAGAGTTAAGGAGAGGCAAAGCAGTTCTGCATTCATAATTTTTGACCAGAAGTCTAGACTGGAGGAGGAGCTCCCTAGGAGGGGAATATGATGGCACATGGGCTTTAGAAAGAACACCCCACCCTAGTGAGCTGGGCCGCAGGAGTCAAGGGGAAGACAGCTGGAAGCCCGGGTAGTATTTCAGTTTGAGAAATAAAGAGAACCTGAGCTAAGGGAGTCACAGAAGAGAAAGAGACAAGGGGACAGACTTGAGGACATCTGGCCTCCATCTTGAATAAGAAGGAAGAAGGCAGGATCACAGAAAAAATTGTGCCTTGCTCATAGAGAGCCGAATCCCAACTGCGCTGGCTGCTGTGCTAGGAACCCAAGACCCCTTCAGGACTGAGGACTCATCACCTCTCCTGAACTACACCCCCGAGCAGAATCACCTGCCCAGGGCTACCCAGACACAACTGATCAGCTCAGTGGCTAGCCATCAGGGATATCAGGCCTGTCCTCTCACCCGACATGGGAGGACCCTCCAGCCTCCGGGATCCCTTCAGGTCAAGCTGGGTCCTCACTGGGCCCTCAATACAGTCTACTCCCTGTAGCCCAGGTCGCTTCCTTCCCTTCGTGGACAGGTGTCAATCTCAGGAGCCATCCCACTAAACTTCGTGCACTCTTGACCTATGGAATGTGGTCCCTGGGGCCCCACCAGCAGCAGAATCAGTAACAAGGGAGATGCTTCTTGTCCTACAGCTGTGAGCACTAGAGAAGCACAGGGCTGAAGGCACGGCTGGGGCACAGATTCACACATAGGAACAATTCTCCGCGGACACGCTGCATGGATAAATGAAGAAAACAAAATAACTTGTTCAATTATTTTTGTGCTTCTAAAAAGCGTGTTCTGAATTATCCCAAATGGAAATTTATGATCATTAAAGAAAGATAAAAATTAATAACACAGAAAGTTAATTAAAAGTAGGATGCCAACAAGATCATTAGGAGCTATATATATAGCCTCTTTGTTACATAAAGCAATGATTTTAACATGTATTTTAGTCCTACATATCACTGGCCTATTTCATAAACTGTATACCAAAATTACTAAAACATTTTTCTGCATATTATGTACTAAAAGAAAAAGAACCAAGTCAAAAGTTGAAAATAATATTGAGCTAATTTGCTCCCTTACAAGATTCACCAAAAATCAGCTTTATGTAATTATTGTTTTTATTAGTTTCTGGTTCTTCTTATAAAAACAAGGATATATGAAAGAGTGAGTACAAAACATCTTTTCAAATGCTACAAAATATCTTTTCAAATTGTATTATCTTCAGAGCCAACGCAGATATGTGAGAATACATCTCGAACATTCTAGAGTGCTAGTTCTTAAAGACATATAATTTGTTGACGAACTGAGGAAAACCCTCAGCTGCCCTCTGTCAATTTATATTAAGGCATTTCCCTTTATTTAATTTTGTACTGCTTGGGCTCCCACTTGATCTAATTAATCTTATTTTGTAATATTCTCACCAGACCTCCAATTACAAAGAAAAACACAATAGCATCATCCATTCCTTCAAATTCTCTTACTTGTATCCTATTTAATGATCTTATTATTTAACACGTCTGACTTCGGGTGACTGTGGTATGTAAAGTCATTAACGTGCCTTCTCTAAACTTCCGTGGCTGTAACACATCTGTTCAGGTCAGTCTTGGGAATGGTACTTTGATGCACCTTAGTCCACACAGATTTAAGATACTTAGCCATTTGTCACGCAATCCCACCCATAAAGGGACACTTTGTGTGTGTGTGTGTGTACATTACCGTATATGTGTATATGCCTCATTGTTCCTGTTGTCTAATCCTAAACTCCCTTACCCAGGGCTACATGCACTGGTGTGGTATGAATGGGGACAGACCAAAATCAGCTTGAAGTCAACCGCGAGCGGTTAAATATTCCCATTTGAAAACAATTCCATTTACTGACAGAGGAAAGAACTTCTGAAAGATATAAACAATGGCATTAACAGAATAAAAGGACAGCTCTCACAGAAGCTATTCATATTACACAACTGCCACCAGTTATGAGGGGAAGAAAGCTCCTATCAATTACGTGTACTTTAGTCTATGAAAACGCCTACTTACTCTCAAAGTAATAATGAACATCCAATCAACATACCAGATTTCCTTCTCTCAGAAGTAATATCTCTTCCCACTAAGAATGATAAATTTTAGCACTTCAGTCCTTAAAGTGTTTACCCGTGATTAAATGAAATGTCAAGCCTGTCTTCAAAATTCAATCAAAAAGCACAGAAATCAAGAAAATCAGAAGGTCACACTAAGCCTCCAGGTCTACACCTGTCAGTAGTCCGTCTTAAGTCACCAAGCAACGGTTCAGGTTTGCCAACCTGGATCCCAAGGAGCAAATATTATTCCCCTGACACCCTTGGATAGAAAGAGCCAAGGCAATTCAATTATATACCACATTTAGCCTAAGTTTTCTATCTTGGGAGAATCCTGAGTATTTATAATCTAAATATCCCTCTCCAGCTTGGCACTGGGAACCCATGGGGTCACACAAAGGTGTACATATTCGTGTGTCTGTGTGTACATATATAAACTTAGGTTATTACAATATTTCTTTAATTTTTTAAATTTTAAAATCTTTAAAATCTATAAAAGCACCATTTCAAATGGCTACAGTCTGGGGGTACACACCCTGAATGTCCAACTGTTCCTAGAGACAATGCATCCCTAGTAACTCATTAGATTTTTCTCAGTCTTATGTGCTTACCATGAAAAAAAAACACAGACATTTTCACCTTAAGTTAAATGTTTTAATTCAAATTCGATTTAATTAACAACTGTATTATTAGTTTCACAGGCAGAATGCAGTGATTCATCAGTTGGATACAATACCCATTGCTCATCATCACCTTAGATTTTCAACCGAGAACTTTGAATTATATCATTCCCTTCATAAATAAAATGTTATATTTTTAAAATGTTATTATTTTTTATTCATACTCATAGATATGCCTTTAAGAAAGACATAGACAATTCAAGTGAGAGGACAAACCAATGTAAATATCTCTGCACCCACAGGTCACTCCTTTTATTGTCCAGATACTTATCCTTCTATTTTTTTCCAAGATAAATTAAAGAACAGAAGTGGGATTTTACTGTAATTTTGTGATGACATATCACAATTAGGATATTAATAAAGCCTCATTTCATAATTTTTAATTAGATACCAACAGACATTTCTGAACCTAACATTTCTCTATGCTTTTATGAAGGCTGAGTTACATTGTTTGCCTATTTGCAGACAGTTTACTGGAACTGATATGTCGAAGGAGATGCGCATTTTAAGACTTAGAGAAAAATCCCTTCCATGGCTGAGTAGGCACCTATACCCCACGGGGGATACATAAACATGCCTGCTTTGTTTTTGCATCACTATTCTTTCTATTTTCAAATTGTCATTTCCCGGACACTTTAGTTTGAATTTATTTATTACTTGTGAGACAGAGCTTAATTTTTTTCATTTATATTTGTGCTATGAATTTTACATTCCTTTCTTTGTCTATTCCTTGTTGGGAGTTTTGATCTCTTTTTATTGATGTGAAAAAGTGCTATTTCAAAAGCATTAATCTTTTGCTTCTCAGATAGGATTCCAGTATTTCCCCAGCCAAGAAGTTTGTTTTTAGAACTATCATGGGTCTGCATTTACTTTTTAGCCTTAGGAAGAATGTGTGTGTAGCCACATCTACCAAGTTTAAGAGAGAGAAAGGGATATACTAATAGGCCAGGTAAAAGGTGGGCTGACAACAGATCACTGGATTTAGCAGCATGTAAATTACAGTGACCTTGACAAGGTGACCTTACCAAGAGCAGTTTCCTCCAAATGGGCTGACCCTGGGACCTCTGTTCTCCTCTGGATACTCCTACTTGGTCGTGGTCTTGCCCATTCTGGAGGAGTGGGCGTCCAGGGAAAATTGTGATTAGAGGGCAAAGAAAACACTTACAAAGAGTTCTTACAAATAGAGAGGAACAGGGCACTAGTCCACGGAAAATAGGGTCAAGATTGTTGCTCTGTAAGATATAAGAAAAAGCATGTCAGCATGCTGAAAGAGATCCAGTAGAGAGGGAGATTTTAGGAGGCAGAAAAGTAAGCAGAAAGTCATACCACTGGATAGCTGAGAAGACCTAAAAGCTGACCAGAAGTTAGAGTCTGCCCAAGAATTGAGAGCTGCCATAGGTTCAAAGGTCGTGATGGGCAGGGAGGCTCAGCACAGGGAGGCTCAGGACAGGGGCAAAGACAGGTGGAGAGAGTGGGCAAGCTTTCTAGCTGCCTAGAACTTTCCAGGGAAATAGGAGACATTTATTGGCTGAGAGTGACTATCAGGAGGGAGAGGAGGGAAGGCTTGGATTTGTTCTCTGAAGCAGTTAGCTTTCAAGAAATGCAAGGGAGGGTTTAGGGCCAGAGTCCCTCCCCAGCAGGATGCTACAGCTCTTAATTTATTCAAAGGACTTGCTGCACATGACTTTAGGTCATTCATACATTGATACAGCCGCACGATTTTCTTTCTACAGGTCATTCATACATTGATACAGTTGCACGACTTTCTTTCTACAGGTCATTCATACATTGGTACAGTCACATGACTATCTTTCTACAGGTCATTCATATATTGATACAGTCGTACAACTTTCTTTCTAAAGGTCAATCATACATTGATACAGTTGCACGACTTTCTTTCTAAAGGTCAATCATATGTTGATACAGTTGCATGACTTTCTACAGGTCATTCATACATTGATACAGTCACACGATTTTCTTTCTACAGGTCATTCATACATTAATACAGTTGCATGATTTTCTTCCTAAAGGTTGTGCACGACAAAGGTTGTTATGGAGTTTATTCCTTTAAAAACTCTTTTGCTTGTAGACTTGCAAATAGGATTACTCTCCCTAGTCCATTTTCTAATTGGGGCTTTTGGTGGATCATAAACAAACCCTGAAAGCAGTTTGTTTATTTATTTATTTAAAGATTTTATTTATTTATTTGACAGAGAGAGACACAGTGAGAGAGGGAACACAAGCAGGGGGAGTGAGAGAGGGAGAAGCAGGCTTCCCACCAGGCAGGGAGCCTGATGCATGACTCGATCCTGGGCTCTGGGACCATGACCTGAGCAGGAGACAGACGCTTAATGACTGAGCCACCCAGGCACCCTAGTATATTTATTTTTTAACTGGTCACTTGAAAGACTTCTCAAAGTGTTATTATCTGCCATGTTTTCAGTTCAGTGGCATACGTGTGGACTACAAGTTTAGGAGATCACTGTTGATCTAAAACTATATTTTGTCACGTGGAAGAGTATTTCATCCATGAACAGATGGCTGAAAAGTAGATATTGTTGACTTATAGGAATATCATTTAACTCTTAGAACCCGTGTCTCCTCACTGATAGCAAATAAAATCTGCCCTACCAACATTTTAATGATCCATGAGTTCTGTGTAAAACTACTTGTAAATTGCCCAGTTATGTACAGATGACAATTCTTATCATTAGCCAAGAGTGAGGACACTTCAGGCATAACAGAATAAAAGAACCGAATTGCACCCTGCATATTGATCAGGATTCCAAGTAGAAAAGATGAGCAGGAGGGTTCCCGCAGGAGGAGGGAGAGAAGGAAATAGGAAGCATGTCCTTGGGGCTGGTGCGTGAGATAGTGGGCAGGGCCAGCAGAAGCGTGCAGCACCTGCTAGCTGCCACCCCCCCCTTCTGCCGGCACCCCCACCCTGGGCGGCCTCTTTGGGCTCCGTGGACATCAGAACTGCAGTCATGTAGAGAGCAGCTCAGAACGTCTCCACTGCAAAGGACCTTAGAAACCCCATTACCTTAAAGGGTGGAAGACCCTAATACATTTTTGCATGACGTTCTTGAAAGGAAATGTTTTCCGTATTCCAAATAATAACTTAAAACAAAAGGCAATTGGTCTTTCTAAGATGGATGGTGTTCTTTCTTGAGTTGTATTACAGTCCCCAATCCCTGAAGTGCTGGCAAGTTCTCCGAGGAACTGCATAAACCATACATTCTTTAATCACAGCCTTCCAGCAGCTCAGTACTTTTTAAAATTTCATGTTTTATACCATTTCTCAATCAGAGGGGGGAAATACACATACTGAAAGCCTAAGAACCACATTAATTCAACTTAAATCATGACTCTTTGAACTTCATTTAAAACCACTCTCTTAAAAAAAAAAAAAACTACCCTCTTATCAAAAAATAATAATAATAATAATAAATAAAACTAGCTTCCATCTTAGAAATAAACAAGTGGAATCTTGTTGATGGAACAGATTCACTGAACTATGAGACTGTGGCTCAAATTGTGGACCATGATATATGAGCCAATCCAGTGTATCTGAGACATCAGGTTTTCTTTCTCTTTTTTTTTTTTTAAAGACTTTATGTATTTATTTGACAGAGAAACACAGCTAGAGAGGGAACACAAGCAGGGGGACTGAGACAGGGAGAAGCATGCTTCCCACCAGGCAGGAAGTCCAATGTGGGGGGGCTCGATTCCAGGTCTCCAGGATCATGACCTGAGCCGAAGGCAGTCGCTTAACCAACTGAGCCACCCAGGTGCCCCAGGTTTTCTTTATAAATCATGTCACTATCTAAAATGTACCCCTTTACAAAAAGTTGAATTTTATCCTGAATGTCCTCATGCTGATGTTGGACCCCTGAAAATATCAACTCGTGGAACAAATTCACGAAGTAAGTGTGTAATGTAATAAACCTCCTTCAGATTCCAAGGATGTTACCAAGGATGCCTCCTAAATCCAGTCATGGTTTCTGCTAAGTTTTAATCATCCAAACCCTGACACTTATATTTCTTAGAAATGAATCCACAAAATAAAAGATAAATACTTAATCCCATGAGCTCACATAATTATAAATCTAGTGGTATGTGGGGCGCCTGGGTGGCTCAGTGGTTAAGCGACTGCCTTCGGCTCAGGTCATGATCTTGGAGACCTGGGATCGAGCCCCACATCGGGCTGCCTGCTCAGTGGGAAGCCTGCTTCTCCCTCTCTCACTCCTCCTGCTTGTGTTCCTTCTCTAGCTGTGTTTCTATTAAATAAATAAATAAAATATATTTTTTAAAAAATCTAGTGGTATCTTATTTATTACATAAATACCCTAAGATATCAAATTAAAATGAAAATCATCTGCCGCCTTGAAGGAGATGGCAGACTGCCGCTGAATGCCTTGTGTGCAGCCGGGCTCCTACAGAGAGCACAGTGTTTCCTTACAACCCCCAATACGTCATAGGAGATCTGCCCTCCCTACGGTTTATTCTAATGTGTCATCAGAGAAAGATAATCTTACTCTTGGAAGGACATGTATTTCAGGCTGGGGTTTCTCCATTTAAAGTAGCATTATCAGAGTGGACTGTGTTTAATAAAGTTGTACAGAGATGCCTTTGTTGGCCTTCAAAGATTAGCCTTACTCTAAAAGACAACAAACAATAGTGCCATACGAAATGTTTTCATGTCTTTGAAACAGTTCAGTGAATATTTCTTAAGCAATAAAGACGCATCATTAATTCTACAAATATCCGAGTGCCTGCTATGTTCAAATACACTCTGAGGTTATTAAGTTTACATATACACACTCACATAGGTATAAACATATATACAAAAGGGTGCACGGGGAAGAAACTGAAGGGAAAAACAGCAATATATTTATGTGGATTCCTGTTTCCTTGATGCCACTCAAATTGCATGTGCTGCCTATGAGCCATGCCCATATTAATTGCATATCTGTTTGAAGCTTTACTCTGGGAGACACGGGATCTTTGTGCATCATTCTATTATCAGTCAAGTAGGCTTGCAAGAGTCCAGCTGTTCAGACAGGAAGCATACAAACAAGACAGCCCTGCTCTGGAGGGGCGAGACAAGAACTCAGAGGCTACTACTGGGCAGCTACTTTGGCCCCTGCAGAGGAGGGCAGGTCCTGGACTCGTCAGCCTGATAAAGCCAATGCGTAAAGTCACCGAAACACACACCGTCCCATCACACTACTTGTTCCAGCCCGCATTTTATTTCCATTCACTAAGTCGATCAGTCACAAAATTCCTTCCGGTTACTTTTAATCTCCCTGGAGCCCTGTAGGGTAAAAGGCTGAATAAAGCAAACTGAATGTCTTGAAATTAACATCAGGGTCCATTCAAAAAAAAAACCAATCGCTGCTCGCTGGCCTATATGCATATCATGGATGCAGCTAAATATTTCGGTGCCTCATTGAAATCAATGGATGTTCCAGTAACACAGGAAACAAGACAGGCTCTGTGTGTGACCAGAGAGGCAGCTCACTCCACACAGAGACTGGCTTCAGTGCTGCAAACTTCGGGAGTCCTTAGTTCTGAGTAGACCTCAAACAATGCTTCAGGCAAAGGTACTCTATCTAAAAACACGAGAACTGTAAAATGAAGATAAGATTAAATCTCTAAAAGCTCTATAAAGAAAAAATGCCCGTGCCTTTATAAACATCCCATGCTGTCTCTGGCATGAGGCTGACATGCGGGGTCAGAGCAGGAGCAACTTCCCTGCCTGGAAGGTGACCAACTGTCATCGGGAGGGGGACTTTCTCACCTGTGCGGTGTACCTTACAGCATGCAGAAGAGAGCCTCTATTTCCAAAACACCCCCATTCCACACTGAAAATTCAGCAGGTGCAGTATAAACTAATGCATCCTTCCATATACCATTTCTTTCACAGAAAGTTCCAGAATCACACAGCTAATGCGCTAAAGCATATAATGGAGGCATGGCATATAAGAAATTGGGCTGGGATTAAGGAAATCAATTCACTTCAATTCTCTGAAAAAAATAATTCACTATCCAATGCCTCCTGACTTAGCTGTCTCTTCTCACGAAGGCTACTTTGCAAGAAACACAGCCTTCACTGTGAACAGATCCCATTGCTTTTATGACCCATTATCCTTCTAGAGGAGCCATAGAAGGAACTGCGGAGACACACCAGAAAGTGAAACACAATGTTAAATGCACAATAAGCTTTGCCAGAGAAACTGCATCTGGAGAAATGATCCGCAGAGCTGGAATTTTATGGTTTTCAAAAAGTACTTTTTAGATTTCCTGGTCTCATAGTGATACTTTCGGTATAAGATGCGGTGGCTCTTCTTCCCCAGCTTTACTGAGACACACTTGATGTACCAGCGCATGTGTATTTAAGGCACGTGGGCGTGCTGCCCTCACACACGACAGAATGACGACCCGGGGGGCGCTAGCTCTCCCCCTCACCTCCCATACCCACTGCGCCTCTTCTCGGGGGAGAGCCTGTAAGATCCACCCTTTTTTCTCCTTTTGGACACATGAATCCATATGTTTACTGCACATCAATAACAACAGTCAGTACACAGAATAAGACCCATTCTCTCACTGGGTATACAGTACGATTAACTAAAGTCACCATGCTGCCCATTAGATTGCCAGAATTTATTTCTCTTGTAACTAGAAGTTTGTACTCTCTGGCCAACATCTCCCTCTTTTTCCCCACCGCTAGCAGGTGCCAATCTGTGCTGTGTCTAGGAGTTTGGTTTTAGATTCCACGTGTGAGATCTTAAGGTATTTGATTTTCTGTGTCTGACTTAGCTCACTTACACAATGCCCTCAAGGTCCATCCACGTGTCACCATTGACAGGATTTCCCTGTTTCTCATCGCTGGATTATATTTCATTGTATCTTTCCGCAGCCATCTACAAAGGGACCCTTAGGTTGTTGCCGTATCATAACTACTGTGAATCAGGCTCCAGTGGACACAGGAGAGCAGAGAGCTCTTCAAGACTCCGATTTCATATCCTCTAGATACAGACCCAGAAGTGGCATGGCCAGATCAGATGGTATTTCCATTTCTAATTTCTGAGGAAACTCCCTACCATTGTCCACAGTGGCTGCACCCATTCATGTTCCGACCAACAGGGCACAAGGGTTCCCTTTCCCCCCATCCTCGCCAACACTCGTTATCTCTCATCTGTTTGATGAGAGCCTTTCTAACAGGCATGAGATAGCACACCATTGTGGGTTCTTTAAATGACATACAGGTGTCGCAAAACGTTACCTTAGTTTCCGGTATATATTCTAGTTATGACAAGTCTGGATGTTATGATCACCACAAGCATAGTTACCATCTGTCACCATACAACACTATTACTATGCTAATGCCTTTTACTGCTGTGACCTATTGGGTCCATAACTACAAGCCCGTATCTCCCATTCCTCTCTGCCCATCTCACCTATCCCCCACCCCTCTCCTCTGGCAACCATTAGTTGGTTCTCTGCACTTACAGGTCTATTTCTGCTTTTGTTTGTTTCCTCATTTTTGTTGTTGTTTGGATTCCACATGTAAGTAAAATCAGTATGGTATTTGTCTTTATCTTATTTCACTTGGCATTAGGCCCTCTAGGTGTTGATCTGCATTTCCCCCGACGATGAGTGATGTTGAGCACCTGTTCATGCACCTGTTTTGGCAAAATGCCTATTCAGTGTCCCCGCCCATTTTCCTCAGCTGGGATTGTTTGCGGGTTTTGGCCACTGAGGTTCATCAGTTCTTGTACATTTGGGGTATCAGTCCTCATCAGGTTTCGAATCGGCAAGTATCTTCTTTCTATTCCTTTATGCCGGCTCCTCTCTGCTATTACCACCGGGTTGTGAAGATTGAAGACAATGGACTCCAAAGATACATTCTCATTAGACACATTATCGAAGTATCAGAAGACTTAACGTTAGAAGAAGGTATGTATCAGCTGTAGGATGTCAACGGACACTACTGTCCACTGGCTGTCTCAACGCTGCCTCAGACTCAAGATCTCCAGCACGTGACTCTGGGGTCTTCCCACACACTTGGCCCCACCGCGCCCCTCCCCGCTTCAGGAAAGTGCTGTTTTCCACTGTTAGAGAAGCCTACACGTCACCCTGCGCTGGCCTCACCCTGCAGGCCTTACCCAGCACGAGCTGCTTCCTCATCACCCCAGAACATAAGTGAAGAGTAAGTACCCTTCCTTAAAGATTCCTCTATTCTTGGGGAGCCTAGGTGGCTCAGAGGGTTAAGCCTCTGCCTTTGGCTCAGGTCCCCATCTCAGAGTCCTGGGATGGAGCCCCACATTGGGCTTTCTGCTCAATAGGGAGCCTGCTTCCCCTTCTCTCTCTGCCTGCCTCTCTGCCTACCTGTGATCTCTCTCTCTGTCAAATAAATAAATAAAATATTTAAAAAAAAGATTCCTCTATTCTTTGGTGAGTGTGGGGGAAGCAGGAAAGCATTCTGGGTCCAGATCACAAGAACTCGGCTGACGCTGGGGAGGTGGAGGACATGAACACAGAGCCTGTGTACCCCTGGGCCAGGCCTGCTACAGCAGAGGACTCCTCGCCTCAGATCCTATATCAGGCTTGCAAGCACTGAGTAGTAAGTAAGAGTGAAAAGAGAAGCCATCGCGGGGTACCGGGCACACGGGAAAGGTCTAAAGCTGAGGGTAGAGAAGAAGCACTGGAAAAAGCCCTCCATCATATCAAAACACAGCCTAAGGACAAGGTAAAGAATTAAAAAGTGGTGCGATGAAGTCACAAGACAAAACCCAAACCCAGCGCAACTCCTGGCAAGAATTAGTCGACCTCCCACACTAATGGCATACCTGAAGGGGGGGCCCGCCCATTTCTAGACACAAGCTCTAATTATCTCCATATCTATTGTCCTACTGAGAGTTCTGATAGCCAGTCAAAAATGATGGGACACACAAAACTCCAAGCAAAAATGCATCAAAAAGAGACAAAGGAAGCCAAAAATCCAAATATATACATGATCCACAAAAGGAAGGTAAAATAGCTTCAACTAATGTGTTAAATACCATACCAGGTAGGCAAGGCATGTGAACATGGGGATGATTTCAAGAATGTGGGAGGTGTCATAAGAAGGAGTAAAATGGGAATCCTAGAAATAAAAATATGAAGACAGAGATAAAAGAAGTCTTCAATAGATGAAGAAGTCTTCGGTGGATTCAACATAGCTTAGGCAGGTATCTGTGAAACTGAAGAGAGGTTGAAAGAAATTAACCAAACATGAACTCAAGGAGAAAAGGGGGACAAAATAGAATTTTGCATCTCACGGCTATGAAACAATAGCAGAGAGCCACTAACAGGTATGTGATAAGACTCCCAAAGAAGACAGAATGCAACCCAAGAAACAATGGCTGCAAATTTCTCCACAACTAGTGAAATATATCAAACCATAGATCCGGGGTGCCTGGGTGGCTCAGTTGGTTAAGCGACTGCCTTCGGCTCTCAGGTCATGATCCCAGAGACCCGGGATCGAGCCCCACATTGGACTCCCTGCTTGGCGGGAAGTCTGCTTCTCCCTCTCTCACTCCTCCTGCTTGTGTTCCCTCTCTGGCTGTACTTCTCTCTGTTAAATAAATAAAATCTTAAAAAAAAAAATAGATCCAAGGACCTCAGGACAAATGCAAAAGAAAAAAACAAAACAAAACAAAACACCTTGACACATTATTTTCAAACTGTTGAAATCCAAAAACAAAGAAAAAGTCTTGAAGGCCTCCAGGGAAAGTGAAAATGCATTACAAAGGAAGAAACAAAGAAAGGAATTACAGCCACCTCCTCCTTAGAAACTATGTAAAATAGAAAACAAGGATCCACATTTTAAAATGTTGAAAGTAAACTGTCACACCAGAACCTATGTTCAGAGAAGATGTCTGGAAAAGTGGAGAAAAAATAAAGACTTCTTTTTCAAGCAAATTAAAATTTAGAAGGTTCATTACTTACAGATCAACCCTACAGAAACTTGGAATCCATACAAAGAAAGGAAAATCTCCAGAAATGATTAAAATAAAGGTAAATGCAAAAAAAAAAATTGCATTTTTCCTTTATTAAAAAAATTCTAAAATATATTATCAAGGAAAAATAGTGGCAATAAACTGTGAATTCATAGCTAAAAATAAGATAAATGAAAACAGTAGCACAAAAAATGGGAGGGAGGTTAGGTATATACTCTTATAGGCACCTTAATACTTGTGAAGTGGTATAATATTATTTAAAGGTAAACCGTAATTAAGGACATCCACTAAAAATTTATAAGAGATATAAATAAAAGCTAGTATAGAATTAAAATATCAGAATAAAACAGAATAAAAACAGAATAAAAATCAAGCACAAAGTGAGCAGAAAAAGATTTTAATAGTAAAAGAACAGATGGAACAAATAGTAAACAGTCTGCAAGACTATCATCTTTAACCTTATCAATAATTATATAAAAGGTAAATAATTAAACACATCAATTAAAAGATAGATAGTCATACTGGATAAAAAATAATCAACATCCTCTGTCTATAGGAAACCCAATTTAAATACAAAAATACAGACCAAATGAGGAAAATGGAAGAAGGGGTAGTATATGAAGTCTAAGTGGAAAAATTTACAGTAGCTGCATTTTATCAGACAACGTCTGCTTCACAATAAGGAGTATCACCAAGAACAGAGAAGGACATTACATAATGAGAATGGATCAATTCATGAAGGCATAAGAAACTATAATATATATGTACCTAGCAACACAGATTCAAAATACATAAAGCAAAAATGGACTTACCTTTATCAAAGTATTTGAACCCAAACTAGTTGAGAACCCCCAACATGGGGCACCTGGGTGGCTCAGTTGGTTAAGTGACTGCCTTCAGCTCAGGTCATGATCCTGGAGACCCAAGATCAAGCCCCATACTGGGCTCCCGGCTCGGCAGGAAGCCTGCTTCTCCCTCTCTCACTCGTCCTGCTTGTGTTCCCTCTCTCGCTGTGTTTCTATCAAATAAGTAAAATCTTTAAAAAAGAAAAGAAGGCCCTCAACACTTCCCTCTTACTAATTTATATAGTAAGTAGATAAAAAATCAGTAATGAGGAAAAGACCTAAAAAAACCCAATCAATGTGTCCTAATTTTTTTACAGGGCATTCTATTCCGCAATGGTGGAAAACGCATTATTTTCAATAACTCGTGGAATATCATCAAAATAAAACATGCTCTGGTCTATAAAACATACCTCAGAAACTTGAATGAATAATGAATTTAAATCATAAAAAGTATTTAAAGTATGTTTTCTGGTCATAAAAGCACTAACTGAGAAGTCAGTAACAAAGATGTATAAGATATGGAAATACAGAAAATAATTATGCAACTTATAAAAATTACCCAGAAGATAATGAGAAATGGAACACTGACAAATAGAAAACCTACTGTTAAAAAAATACCATATTCTCTCTCTCTCTCTCTCTCTCTCTCTCTCTCTCTCTCATACACACACACACACACACACACACACACACACACAGATACCATTTAAGAAAAAAAAATTAAGTAAACTCCACCCTCGACATGGGGCTTAAGCTCATGACCCCAAGATCAAGAGTCGCATGTTCTACTGACTGAGCCAGCCAGGCGCCCCACACCATGTTATTACTGCAAGCATAAGAGGCAAATGTCTGAGGACTAAATCAAATTTATATCCTCAAATTATTTTTGGTTTTTGATAATGTAACATTTCAGTGTACTTAATTCATTCCAAACACAATGCTGAAGATGTAGTCTAAGAGAATGACTTTAGTTAGTAACTGACGCGATAGTGCCTTTAGGCTGCGTGTATCTTAAAGCACATTGGTCTGAAATGTGAAATGAAGCTGCTCTGAAAGGGACACCCAAATATAGCTGACTATAGTTGGTCTCCTTGCAGAGAATTACTTCGTCCTTGACAATATTCTTACAATAGAGCTGAGATGGCCAATTATTAACAAAAAAATAAGAAGGAAAGAATAAAAAGGAAGGAAGGAAGGCATGCAGCCATATCATCATGAAAACATGTTAGACCACATCTGCTTTGTGCTTTCGGGAACATTCATGAAAATATGCAGTCTATGAAACTGTGAATAAAAATATTGAAAAACAGCACAACGCAATTTAGAAAGTAAGAGGCTGAGAGTTGAGAGTTATGCAGAAACCAGAAGTGAGCCATCAGAGAGAAAATCACACCCCGCAGGATCTCTACATTGAACTGTGGTCACAGCCACGCCCTCTCCACATTCAGTGAAGTTCCAGAGGCACATTATTAATGTCGCCACAAGCTGTTGAGTTATTTGTATGGCTCTCCAAGGTCCAGCCAAAGCTACGAGATGACAAAACTATGAGATACAACAATCAGAAAGTAGATGAAGAATATCTTTATAGAAGGCCAAAAAAAATAACTGAACAAGTACGAAAGTCAGTAGCACTCAAATAGCCAGTCACGCGCGCGCACACACACACACGCATATATATGTGATGATATACAAAACTTGGGTAAAATTTCCTCATGCAAATTTTAAGAATAAGGTATATCTGGAAATACATAGAATGTAAATATTCAGGAAGTATAGGTAGAAAACTGTGAAACCTTACTAAGGGTCAGAATAAAAATGAACTTAAAAATTAATAAAAGGACACATTACGGGGATGCCTGGGTGGCTCAGCTGGTAGAGTGTCGGACTCTATCTCAGGGCTATGAGTTCGAGCCTTACATTGGGCTCAGTGCTGGGTGTGGAGCCTACTCAAAAAAAAAAAATTCCATTGTGTTCGTATGCAAATAGTTATTATTGTGAATCTGTTATTATTCCCAAATTGATGGGTAGATGTTAAAGTGTCATTGAAACATAAAGGAATTTAGGAAGAAATTTTCCTCAAGTGATTCAGGAAGAATAAACTGAAATGAACAGGAATAAACACATATGAGGAGAAAAATGATTAAGATTTGAATTGTCAAAAGTCAAAATAGGAAAAATGAAACTAACGTCAAAGCTTAAAATATGTGCACGCTCTTTCTCCTAGAAATAGCACTTAGGGAAATTTATTGTATGACACAGTGAGTCTGGGGTATGACAGCAAAACCCTGGACCCATTCAGACGACCCAGAGCAAGGACAGAGCAGTATGCAGCCATTGCTGTTAGGATATCCTTGAGATTCGCATCTATTACAAAGAGAACTAAGATTAGAAGAATTTTATGATCACATTTTTATATGTGTGTAAAAAGTGGGCATGCATACAGATTGACTATACAGCAGAAGCTCAGGATCTTAGACTCAAAAGTTAACAGCAGTTATGGATGGATGGTTGACTCATTGGTCCTTTTACTTTTTTTAATCTCTGCCTTCTGGTGGGGTTCTGATTTCTCTGCCAAAAGCATATATTATGGGGCCCCTGGGTGGCTTGCTCAGTGGAGTGTCCAACTTGGTTTCAGCGCAGGTCATAATCTTCAGGATTGTGGGATGGAGAACTGTGTGGTACTCCACACCTAAGACACTCTCTCTCCCTCTGCTCCTCCTCCCCCATCCCACTCACACATGCACTCTCTCTAACAAAGAAAATCTTTTTAAAAGAAAGCATACATTACTCTTGAAATAAGTAAGAAATAAATTAATGCTACTTGTTAAAATTCCCAAGAAATAATTTGCTTGGGGCTGTCTTCTTGTATAGGGGAAGCCAAGAAGCAGCTACCTTTGCCCCCCTTGGGACAATATGGCATATTCAAATACTGTGGGCTGACTCAGCCCTGGCACTTAATTACAAGGCTGCTTAAAATTTATGTAACCTTTCCTGGACATGAACTATCCAGACATTCTTTGGAAGGTGTTATTTATTTAAGCAGTCAGTTTAGCATTTGGTTTCAAATGAATTTGTTTAAGGCATAAGGAGTTTAAATGGCTGGCCTCAAGTCACAAAGTAATAGAGTTTCTGCAACAGAGTCTGAATTCATAGCTCCTGGGTCCTTGATTTTGATGCTAACATCTAGATTCTGCAGATAAACAGGAGGTTTTTAGTTCAGCAACAAGATACAAATTCAGACCAACAGCTTTCCACTTAGCTGTCCTGTTAACTCCTCTTCCTTTTTCAATTAACAATCTTTTGTTATTTTCCAAAAGAGGCAAATTTCCTAACAGCAAAAGCAGAGAAACAATACTGCCTACAATTTGAGAATCAACTGCAAAATCATACTTGCAAAGGCCATATGAATGAATATATTTGATCTATCATTTGGTAGTCAAATTGGTCTGAAATCTGGCAAAGTTATTTAAGAATGCTTTCCTTCTTCTATGGAGCATCTCCCCTCTAAGTACGCTCCGACCTAGCAAGGGTCCACTACCTCCCTGTGCTCAGAGCAAGGAACTGCTCATTCAGATCTTCATACACCATTTCCTACCAATCTCTCAAGTCCTGTCCCCCCTTCTAATTCTGCTGTCATCCTGCTCCCTCAGAAGTTATCTTTCTCCAGTACACTCTTCAAGAGGCTGTTGACTGATTTGTTTGTATTTAGCTTCAGGCCTATTTCTAATCAAACTGAGATATTATTTCCATCATAATCGTCACAATCCTCATAACCACACCGAGATCACTCAAGGAGGTTTTCATTCAAGAAAATGGGAAGTTCATCCAACCGTTCATTTTAGGGAATTATGGTTTACAAGCAGTAGTATGTGGGTTTTTTTAGATATTATTCTCATAAAGAAGCAATATTTTAGCTAATGTAAGAGTTCTCTATTAGTAATTAGCCCTGTCACTTCACCACTGCAATATTAAGAAAAACTTTTAGAAATACCGCTTTCATATGCTGAAGAAAACATCGTTTAAGAGATACCCACAGAGTAACGATTTAATCATGTGCTCTCTCAGTGGTTAAAGACAGATGAATAAGACAGTTGTCTCGAGAAGTTTTTAATGTAATAGGATGTAACGATGAAACTGTTCTTTTAGAAAGTCAACATATTTGAGTTAGAAAGAGCCCATAAAAGATTTCTTTCTTCTCCAGTGGAAACAAGAATTTGTTTATCTGGAAACACTGCTGAATCACAGAATTCTTTCCTGCGGGCAGAAAGCTGAGCAAAGCTGGATCAACTCACACCCGGTTCTTTAAAGAGTGGTCAGCCGGACCTTCACTTACAAACCGGCTCCCCACCTATGAGAACGTGAGGAGGCTTCTCCACGGCAATCCATGGCAGGCGTGACAACCAAGTTCCTGAACACTCCATGACACAGGGAAATGGTGATTGTCAGGGAGTGTTGGCGAGGGACCTGGGCAAAAATACAATCTGGCTGACAGACAGGGAAGGGGTCATCCGGGAGTCCTGCTCCCCAGAATGCATGCTGTCTTGTTTTGTTTTATGAGATAATATAGCCCAGTAGTTGAGAGCATAAGTTAAGTCACTCTCCAGGTTAGCAGCCTGGTGTTACCACAAACTAGCTGGGCTTTGAGCGACCTCCTCAGCTCCCTCTGCCTGAGTGTCCTCACCTCCAAACCAGTCCCTGCCCCACGGGGTGCCCACGGGGTGCCCACGGGTGTCATGGAATGAAGATGCTCCACCAGAACTGGGCGGGGGCACAGCAGGGGGGCCCCCCACAGGTGCTGCCCCTCCTTATGAGTTTCCGTTCCTTAAACACAGTTGGCCCTGAGTCAACTCCAAAGGATGTGGACTCGATGATGCATGTCCTTACCAAGGAAACAGGACTGATCAAGAGACACTCCAATCGTTCAGGCTAAATTCATCAGCCTCCTTAAGGACTGGGTTCTCGCGGCTAGTGTGCAACTTTCCCCATTGCTGGTGCTTTTGTGCAAGGAGACATAGTGGAACAGCAGTGAGGGGCACAGGCTCTGGTACCCAGAGGCTGGACTCTAATGTAGGCTCGGTCATAAATAGGCATGTGACCTTGGCGAGCCGTGACCGCTCCAGGACCCGGTTTCACCTGTAAAGACGGGGGACGACATAACCTTTCTCCTTAGAGCTGCCGAGCTGAATAAGTAGGTTCACAGGTATAAGGGATTGAGGGTACCCTGGGCCTAGAGAAAATGCTTCCTAAAGATCATCACTGTGTACTAACAGGTCTAAGATTGTACTAAAAAATAAAATCTGGTCTCATACAGGCCACCACGTGGAGTTACACCTGAAGAAAAAAAAAATTTTTTTAAGAATTTACTTATTTATTTGACAGAGAGAAACACAGCGAGAGAGGGAACACAAGCAGGGGGAGTGAGAGAGGGAGAAGCAGGCTGCCCACAGAGCAGGGAGCCCGATGCGGGGCTCGATCCTGGGTCTCCAGGATCATGACCTGAGCCGAAAGCAGATCCTTACCACCCAGGTCCCAACATCTGAAGAAAATACTTAAAGGCACAGCTTGACAACTTTACTCAAAAATTAATTAATTAATTGATTGATTGATTTTAAAAATTGGGCTAAAATGAACATTCAAAGCACTCACAGCCACACATCTGTCCAATACCACTAATAATGAAGAATTTCATCATAAAATGTTCTTAGTATTCATTATACATCACCAGCATTCTTAGTTCACAGAGACAGAAAAAAATATTTTTAAAAGGCAGAAACTCATCTACTTGGGATGGTTTGCAAGGCCCGAATACAGATGTTTCGTGCGGAGCGTTTCTGCAGTGAGGTAGCGGTGAGGACTGCCCAGGTGCCCACTGCCTCCTTGGCCAGAATGAGTCATCCCTTGCAGACAGGATGCTCTCTCTCCAAGGAAACTCTAGCGGACAAGCCAGAGGCAGCCAGCCCCATCCCACACATTCCAAGCTAAGAGGAAGAGAAGGGTCTCTACAATAATTTGGAATCGGTATGTATTTCTAGATCAGTATCTACGCATGCACGTGCATGATATCACACAAAGTTAAACTGCCTCCTGACCATGGCAGCATGTGAGTTACAAATCAATAAAAAAGAAAAACGTGCTAATAAGGGGATCGATGTAGCTTCCATCGGAAAATCCACACGTGTCTGCATTCTCATGGACTCTGTCCCAATCAGAATGTGTACTCTTTCTGCTGTGCCTCTCCCAGTAGCTTGTCATAAGGAGGCACACAGAGTGGCCAGAGGGAGGAGTCTGAGGACAGGAGAAAGGAAGCCGATGGCCGGAGAAGGTGACTGACTTTCTTCGCACAATGAAGTGGCTGGCTTCTAAACTCTGTGTCCGTGGAGGTGACTGGCTGGGAGCAGCATGTCCTCGGGAGTGTGAGTGACAAAGACCCAGCGAACAGGACTCCAAGGTGCCTGACCCACAGAGCTGGCGACCGGGGAATGAGGTGAAGCCTGGACCAGGAAGGGGTCTCTGGGGGGAAGATCGGAAATTCAAGCCGGGGCTATTTCTTAGACGCCTAAGGCAGATCCAGGATTCTGGATGTCACCAGTACTGCCAAGTGGATATTCCCTCAAGCTCTTACACCCAACGCCCCCTGTTCACACCACCCATGCTGGTCACGTGAACACGGCCACTGGGACCCACTTATGTCCAATGTCAAGTCAGCGGCTTCTCTGACTCCACATCAGGGACGAGAGAGAGTGTCTCAGAGGCACTCCGACCCGTGTCCCCTGCCCAAGGGAGTTGGCCCTCTCTTTCCTCCCACTACCGCTGTGGAGAAAGGCATGCCTTTGGGACCCAACCTCAGGCCTTCAGAGCTGCCTCGCAGACTGTCAGCCAACCACAGAATACGGAGGGCATTGTCAGGAAGTAATCAGTACCAGGTAGAAAACTAAAACAAAATTAAGAGAGACTTTGTAGAACTTCCTAAAAAACCCGTCCAAACATGTCCTATCTCTACTTAAAATCTCCGAGGGCTTCCCTGTGTCTCCTGAATAAAATACAGGTTTATCTCATGTCATCTAAGATACACCAAAGCAGAGCAGCCTAAATGCAAATGCAGGACCCCCCTTCCCCTGTTTTCCGTTCCTCTACAGCTTACTTGCTGCTGTCACTCCCTCCCTGAGTCCTTCTTTCTTGTTCTCCTGCCTTGCTTTTGAGAGCACTGTCTCCATGGAATGTTCATAGTCCTTCAACCTAATACAGTCCCTTCCTCCCTTGAATCCCCACAGATTTGGGGGAGGCCAGGGGGACGGAGGGATGTAAAGAATTTTGCTTTACCTACCATGCTAAAACAGAGATATTTACATGCTTAGCTCTTTCCCTTTGCGGGCTATGCTCGTTCGCTCGGCATCATGCTCCCAGCTCCGGCCATCCACGTTATGGATGGAGTGCAGTAGGATAGCTTCATGTTGAAATGCCAGAGCTCTGGAGCTGGACTCAGAAGTAGCTCTGGGTCTATTTTTGGGACCCACCAATAAAGAGCGGTGGTTACTGGCAAAGTTATGCAACCTTTTTTGGGCCTCGGTCCCCTTGGCTGTAAAATGGGGGTGGGACGGGGGGCATGGGACCACGGCTCGCAGAGTGGTGCTCCTGAGACCATCCGCACCATGGAGTGATCGCTCTCCTCGGCGCCTTCAGTACAATCCCCTGAACAAATCCTCACAAAACGGAGGGATAGTATTTGTAAGGACGTGAGGACAGTATCCAGATTTAAAAGGATTTTGGCAGTCCAGATGACAGGGGAAAACCAAAACAGTGGCATGCAGCGGGCATAAACACAAGTGCTGGGTTTCAAAAAACAGATTATAGAGGGATGTTTATCCAAAAATTTTTTTATTAAAACACACTGCTTTTGCTGACTCTAAGGTAAACACCAGTCAAGTCAGAAGAAAACTGAGTCTTGATTGCAATTTCGTGGGCATCCCAAGTCTGTCTGGCTATCACAAAGCCCGGAGCTGTGTTCCCCTGACAGGCTTCAGCGATCCCCCTTTCCTCCCAGACGTACTGCCCGCTGCCGGGCAGGCTGCCATCTGCCCCTGTCCCCCCATTACCTGGACGGCTGCAGGACCCCTCAGCTGGTTCCATCCCTCCAGAGAGCTGGGCGTAAAGTTCTTCTCTCATCCACCCCATACACGGGACCCAAACAGAGAATGCCGCTTCATAGACAATGGCCATTTACAGCAAATATTAAAAACACACTGAATTATATTCACCAATTTCACGGATTTGATGATTCAAAAGGAACGTCGTAATTTTTTAGGCATTCTCGGTAAGAACTGCCATTAGTTTCTATAGTCATAAGCTGTCATTAAATGGAATTCCAAATAATTTGGGTTTTCGGTAGCTATGTCTGATGATCTGCATTTTCTTTAATATCGAGGGAAAATATTTCCTACGAGAGATATGAAGCATCAGATGCATTTGTTGTTAACTTCACTAAACGTGACGAAAACTGCAATACGGGGCATGCCACTTAATCGAGAAATTAGAACTTGGCGTCTGATCTAGTATTATCAATCAGCAGCTGGAAAACACAACTTGGGGATGACATGCTTGTTACTTTCATCTGCCAGGACTTTTGAAACATTTCCATTAATTCGCCTGAGAGACTCATGACTCTCTTCCAAGTGTTACTCAACTGCTACCGGAAAATAATAACATTAGATGCACTAAGATGCACTGTTCGGTTCTTAGGCTGCTGGTAATTAAAACACATTAGCCCTCATCGAGCACACAGGAGGCATCTTGTCCACAGTCCCATGCTGCTCCAAGAAGTAGGCGACACGCTCTGTTTACAAGAGAAACCGTGAAGAGCTACAACCCCCCCTCAGATGCTCACAAGTCATAACCAACCAAGAGCAGTAGCATCTTTCCCCAGCTACCCCTCCTTACTGCCCACCGCAGTCCAGACCTTACATAAGCCAGTGACCTCGCCGGTCACTGCCTTTCCCTCTCTGGGAAATTCAGACAATGCGGCAAATATCGACGTTTAATATACTCTTGTATCATAGGTGCTAAAATATGAGACCTTAATAGAAATCATTTTTCATTAGCAACCCAATAATGTTACCAATGTGGATTTAGACACAACGCTGAAAACATCTTTTTGAGTTGTCTCTGGACAGCATAACCAGTATCCGTTACTTAAATGAATTCACAACACAGAGAACCTCAAAGATTTACCTCACCAATCCCCATTCTGCAAGCGCAAAAAATTTTTTTAAAAATCCAACTTTAATTTTCCCAAACAGAGCTACACACAGAGGAATCGCTCAAACTTAATCCCTAGCTCTTTTTAAAAACAAGATTTGATTAGCTTGGAAGCTACGTCTTACCCTCAGAGGTCCCAAAGGCACACATGTGGAAACATAATCACGGCTTCAAGGCATCTTATAAGATAAGTAAAAGCCACAGAAGGCAAAATACTACACTGAGTTATTATGCTACAGGTAATATTTAAAAAAGGTCATCATGTGATGTATCAGAGTGCACGATGGTCACATTCTCAAACAACCCTCTGGGAACAAATGGTATAACATGGCTTTGCCCATTACCACCAGTAGGGGAAATGAAAACCCAATTCTTTGCTAAAGCAGCCAGAGGACTACATTATCCACTTCCGTTTTGGGCAGATGTGGTCATTCAGGCAGTGAGAGGTGGGTGGGGCTCCCAGTAAGAGTCCTTGCTGTGGTTTGAGTCCCCAGGCTTCTTAAGGTATAACTGACGTATTACATTGAAGATGCTGAAAGTGTGTATTGTGGCGACTTGATATGCACACACAGTACCCTGTCTAGTTCGTGACATACCCAACACTTCACCTATTTCTTTTCTTTTTCTTTTTGGATGAGAAAATTTAAATTCTAATCTCTTGGTAAATCTCATATCATGTTATGAGTTATGCAATACGGTGTCACCAATTACAGTCACCATGTTCTCCATGAGATACTCAGACCTTAGGCATCTTACAGCGGCAACTTGTACTTTATTATTATTATTTTTTAAGATTTTTTTTTTTTTTTACTTGTCAGAGAGAGAGAGAGCACAAGAGGGGGAGCGGCAGGCAGAGGCAGAAGTAGACTCTGCTCTGAATAAGGAGCCCCATGCGGGACTTGATCCCAGGACCATGACCTGAGCTAAAGCAGACGCTTAACCGATGAAGCCATGCAGGCGTCCTGAAGTTTGCACCCTTTAATCAACCTCTCCCGATGTCCTCACCCCCTCCCAGATCCTGGCAACCACTTTTCTACTCTATTTCTACGAATTTGACTTTTTTTTTTTTTTTTAGATTGTTTAGATTGAGATAGAAGTGATACCATTTAGTATTTGTCCTTTCCGGCTGACTTAGCCTACTTAGGAAAATGCCCTCAAGGCCTATCCATGTTGCAAAGGGTAACATTTCTTTCTTTCTCGTGGCTGACAAAACTCCACTGTGTGTCTACAAATACACACTTTGTACATATAATCACATCTTCTTTATCCATTCATCCACAGATGGACTCTTCCTTGGCTTCCAAGTGTTGACTACTGTGAGTAATGATGCTGTAATGAGTACAGGCATCTTCTTTGAGAGCCTGATTTTGTTTTCATTTCCTTTGGATATATACCCAGAGGTGAAATTACTGAATCACATAGTAGTTCTATTTCTGATTTTGTGAGGGGCCTCTGTCTTCCACAGTGGCTGCCCCAGCTTGCATTCCCACCAGCAGCACATGAGGATTCTCTTCCCTCCACATCCTCGCCAACACTGTCATCGCTTATCTTTTTGATGATGGCCATTCGAACATGTGTGAGGGGATATCTCCTGGCATCTCCCTGGTGATCAGTGATGTTGAGAAGCTTTGGCTATCAAGTGGTAGTCTGGACACTAACCCCTTATCTCCAGTAAGACCCTCTGCAAAGGAGGAGGAGCCCCCTCCTCCCAGCCGGGAGCACTGTCATGGTCCGGGGTGCAGCTATTGCTGAGAATATGTAGGCATCTGGGAGCCATGTCTCCATGGGCATCATGATGCCAGCTCTCCAACCCTAGACTCCTAAGTCGGGACTTCTCTGAGGTGTAGCTAAGATAAATGCCCCTCTTGTAGGAACAACTGTTGTTTGGGATGCTTTCTCCTCCTAGATGCAGAGGAACCTAATTTTCACAGATAGAGATGACACAGAAGACAATACTTAAAATGCCTACCACCTTTCCATACCCATCACTCTGTCCATACCCTATCTGGCTGGGATCTCCTCTCTATCCCCTTCTAAGGAGAAAGACACTACGGACATTATGATAATTACTACCTAATGTCATAAGAAATACACGCGTATGTATAAGATGCCATGTCCACAACAACAAAATTAAAATTTAATTTGAGTAAGGGTAACTCATTTAACGTACAAAAAAAACCCCAAAAAAACGCATCAACTCCAAATGAATCTCTCTTTAAATTGTTGTCCTTCTTGACACTTTCGTTTTGAAGATGCTCTTACGGAACATGTCAATCATTATCTTATTAATTAATATCATACTTCTGGGACACTCATAAGTAACAACATAAAAATTGGAACTCCAGAGTGTTAATTTTGTTAATGTTAATATTTATATTTTTAAGTTAAAAGAAGAAAATTCTTACAGCTCTACAGTTAATATAGTCTATATTTTATAATAAAAGAGCCAAGTATATGTTTCTAGCTTTTGTAAAAAAAGATTTTATTTATTTATTTGAGAGAGTGAGTGAGTGAGAGCATGAGAGAGGAGAAGGTCACAGGGACAAGCAGACTCCCGAAGGAGCTAGGAGCCCGATGCGGGACTCGATCCTGGGACTCAAGGATCATGACCTGAGCCGAAGGCAGTGGTTCAACCAACTGAGCCACCAGGCACTCGTTTCCAGCTTTCATAGCACTGTATATAAAGGGTCCCCCCTTATCCCCTGTGCTAATTATAACTGTAGCCCTGCAGATGGAATGGAATTACACCACCATTTTTGCAAAGACACAATTACTTCTTAAATTGATAAGGACAATGCATTCAAGTTATTCACGTTGTTAATCTCACATGCCATGTCACAAATTTATTTTTAATTTACATTCCTAAATGAACACAACAGTAACTATAGCCCATTCTGTTTGAGGTAAAATCAAAAACACACGCTAATCTCCACTAGGAAGTTGCCAATACTTTCTTAGAAAAAATGTAGTCATTTCCAAATGGCTTCTACTAAAGACCACCTGCTTGGATGCTAATTATGCTAGGAAAAAAAAAAATAAATCTCCGTCTCTCCAAAACATGAGCTAAGGGTTGTGGTAAGCAATTAGAATGAGACATGGCATGTGCACACTTACCCCTGACTCCTCCCGCCCTACCTGAAACAGTGGGCACTATGGGTCAGCAAATGTTGACTCCGCTCCAACTCCCCTGTGGACAGAGGACACTTGCAGCCTCAGTGCTGCTGGGCTTGGCCACGTGACTTCTTTGGCTGATGGACCATGAGTGGACAAAATGGTAGCAAGGGCCCTCAAGAGTGCTTAAAAATTGAGTTTGGTCTCTGGGCTCTGAGGATCTGCCATGAGAAAATGCTGAGTAGCTCCTGATCCACGAAGACTGTACATACATGTGGGACAGGTCTGAACCCCCTTGCAGCCTGGAGTGAGGGCCAGCTGACATAAGCCAAAACCCAGCCAACCCACAGGCCTGAGTGGAAAACATAATCTCCATAATTTAAGCCATTGAGCTTGGGATAATTTTGCTTCGGCCTCCTTGTGGTAATGGCCGACTGATGCACTACTCAAAGCGATTTGGGCCATCCCCTGGCAGTCCGACTTCAGCCACACCCGAAACATCACGGCCTGGCTCTCAATCCGCCACTCAGGCATCAGATATCATTCCTTCAAACTGAAGGCCTCACTTCGGGCTCCGTCAAAATCAGTCCCACCTAACTCCCAAATGATTTATATTTGATCGGCTCTGTATACCAGCAAGCGTTAGCCGACTGGTCTGCCATCGTATCTACCTTCTGGGATTGTTCTGTAACTATTACATAATCAGATTATCCATACTGACCCTTACCCAGCTCCCTGTGAGCATGGACTTTTTCTTACAAGTATTTTAGAGATCGACAATCGGACAGAAGAGTCATTTAACGTGTGCAGCTGGAATCAATGAGAAGCTGTGAGCCAGAGCACCGAAGTCCTACGTGAGACGACGATGCCACAGAACACGTGTCTCATTTTCCCTAAATATCTACGGGAAAAGAAGGAAAGTGTGTCTCTAAACATAGAAATTGTGTTCTTTTTTTTTTTTTTAAAGATTTTATTTATTTGACAGAGTGAAACACAGCCAGAGAGGGAACACAAGCAGGGGGAGTGAGAGAGGGAGAAGCAGGCTTCCTGCCGAGTAGGGAGCTCGACGTGGGACTCGATCCCGGGTCTCCAGGATCATGACCTGAGCAGAAGGCAGGCGCTTAACCAACTGAGCCACCCAGACGCCCGGAAATTGTGTTTAAATACATCTGATCATAGTTTGTTAATCACTGCTTTAGTTGCAATTTAGAACATTCTCTGGAAATGCAAGCAAATGCTTCTTTCTCCTTATAGAACACTAATATATAAAACAGTTTATTACTGCCATGAATAATGTAAGTATAACATGAACTATCCAAAACTAGTCCATACTGTACATACGATAAAGGACCATAGTATATTTTGGTCCAAAGACCATTGATCACTGCATGCTTCTTTCTTTTTTCCTACTCTTGTACTCAGCACAAACACTCTTGAATGTTCAGGATCGGAACAATACCACAGTACTCTGTCATTCACGGCTATCCCTGACTACTGCTTTCAGCATTTGGGGGACATCATCAGCTGTGCACAAAACCAGAGGGACCCTGAGAGCATGTACGTTGTCATTAAGCAAACTGCAATCCAGAAATCACGCAGGATATCCAGGAAATTTACCTGTTTCTACTTAGCTGTTTAAACACTTTTATCTGTCAAATTTTGAGGTTTATTTGGCTTTTGCAAGCATGGTATTCTCACTGAGCATAGGGCTGACTAGGTGTCACCTACTGTGTCCTACTTCTCAGCCTCAGAGAACGCTCAGAAGGCTTTGATGCGAAGAAGCAAATGCTGGCCTCGAGTCTGGCTGGTCAAGAGCAAATGGTAGAGGGGGGTCCGAGCTGACTCTGAGGTCCTGCTCCTGCCCTTTCTCCAGGACCTCCGTGAATGAGCCCGGAGCAGCTCGCTGGAAGAAGGGAGATTGTGAAGAGGACAGACAAGGCACCACAGCTGAGGGGATCCCAAACCATGCAGTCCCTCGCCGACCAACAGCCAACCGCAGATACGTAAGGGAACCCGGCCAAGACCAGAAGAGCCGTCCTGTTGACACCGCAGGGCTGTCTCTAGGCACTCAAGTCTGGGGTGGTTTGTCAGACTACCAAATTCACTTCGTCCAAAACCTCAACTACAACCTCTTTCCTAGCATCAGGAAACCTCACTGCAGGACACGAGTCAAGTGAATTTCAAGCAGGAATGCTGCATGAAAAAAATCCACTGTCCAGGCCTCTCCAGCTGTGGAGGGCCATCAGAACCACCAAAGTGGCGCGGGTTGCTGGGACGCCCCCAGGGCTCCTGATCCCCTTGTTCTGGAGTGGGGCCTGAGAATCTGCATCTCCAACAAGTCCCGGGATTTGCTCATGTTTTCAGTGTAGGTACCGCACACTGAGATCACCGTTCCACATGACCAAGTATATTGCAAATAAAAAGTTCCCACACAGAACACTCATATTACTAAATTAAATAAACTCATCTCTTTTAGAAATCCAATTAGACTATGGATTCCCATCAGATTTCAGCATAAAGAGAAACCAAATTATATTTATTACTCAAATGTGCTGGGCAAAATGCAGATTAGCGTAGAATACAGCAAGATCATTCCACCCAGGACCACGGACACTTCATCAGTTATCCTCAATGCACTGACTTAATGGTTGCACTGAAAACTAAGGGTTTTTTCCCTACAGTGTAGAGAATATGAGTCACGGGGTACCTGGGTGGCCCAGTTGATTGGGCATCCGACTTGATTTTGGCTCAAGTCATGATCTTAGAGCTGTGAGATCCAGCCCCGTGTCAGCCTCTGCCCTGAGTGTGGAGCCTGCTTGAGATTCTCTTTCCTTCTCCATCTGCCCTGCCCCCCACCTGCTCTATCTTCCTCTCCCTGTCTCTCTTAAAAAAAAAAAGTGAGTTGGAGCTAAAATCATAGCAGGAATAGACAGTGTTTTCATATACTATAAATATTTAAATTTTGCAAATCACAGTAAGCAGACTATTTCTTTAAGTCTAATTACAATAATATTTCATCTATTATTCATGTTGCTGATGCCATCCATGGTTTATAGAGTGTAAACACTTTCATTTTGAATGTCTTACTTCAGTAAGTTGAATATATTTACATTCTCCAGAGCTCTGAATTTTATAGGCAAAAACTCTCAACTTTTCTAAGCATATTAAACCGTTTCTATTCAGTCTCCTTCAATCCACTCATGGAAGAGATCATTGGTGGACACTGAATCCTGAAAGACTTACAAGTCTTCCAAGGAAATTCATTTTGTTCAAATCAATATCAGAATTGATATTTTAGGAAACTGACTTGCTTAAAAAATAAACATCTTTGGGACGCTTGGGTGGCTCAGTTGGTTAAGCAACTGCCTTCAGCTCAGGTCATGATCCCGGAGACCGGGGATCGAGTCCCACATCGGGCTCCCTGCTCGGCGGGAAGCCTGCTCCTCCCTCTCTCACTCCCCCTGCTTGTGTTCCCTCTCTCGCTGTGTTTCTCGCTGTCAAATAAATAAAAATCTTTTAAATAAATAAATAAATAAATAAATAAATAAATAAATAAATAAACATCTTTGAGTTCTGTTTTCATTTTAAATTAACAATTAATGCTCCAATTAACACAAGTCTGAATTTCATTATTTTATACACTTTAAATAGTTAAGTCCACAGCAAATGCCATGTTAGTAAGGGCAGTCCTCTCCTTCCCACAGAAACTATAAAATATATCTCAAGTGCGTATCTACTCAGGATCTGAGTACCAGACACAACTGCTATTTATCTTAAATGTAACTCCTAATAAAATGATCTTGATCATTCATATAACTTAAATAATAATTTGTGTATGCTGTTATAAAATATGATCATGTGACAGTATATATTAGTGTAAACACTGTAAACATTAAATGTAAGCATTATAAACACATATTCGTGTTATATGACACGCATTATATAATACACAAGATAAATGTTTTAAGTTATGATATATTACATTAATTTATAAAACATGTTTTATATATTTATATGAAACCTAAATTTTATGTTATTACATATCATTTATAAAACATATTCCATATTACATAGAACATTATATATTACACATTGACTTTTTTTAGCTTTCAAATTCTCTTTATTATACATCTTTTTTCCTGTTGCAAAAACAAACACTTGGAATCAGTTATACAGATTGGGAAAGCAATGACGATCTGAACAACATTCAACAAATTCCAATACTCTGCAAGTTCAAGCTTAAATTAACTACTGTTTTTCTTTTTCTCATAAATTCAGAAAAACAACTCGGGTCCAGTTCAAGGACAATGTAACAGATTACTGCCTGAGGGTGGCCAAGGAAGGGGAATGCTGATGGTAGCAACTGTGATCCCACCAACATCACATCCGCCAGAATCTTCGGGAATACTGTCTGGATAGACTTGATTTGGGGTGTTTACGATGCAAAGAAAACTCCATGCGCCTTTTGTTATCACAACCCAGGAGATAAAAGACTCTTGGTCAAGGTAGCAGCTGCTCTTCAATGAGCTTTTTGGGGAGACATCTGAAATGGTTAACAAACACTGAAGAAAAGCTTTATTATTTTTTACAGATTTTATTTATTTATTTGAGAACTGAGAACGAGAAAGCCAGAGAGCGAGAGCAGCGAGAGCACAAGCAGAGGGAGGGGCAGAAGCAGAAGCAGGCTCCCCCCTGAGCAGGGAGCCCGATGCTGGGCTCAATCCCAGGACCGTGATGCCCCCCGATGAAAAGCTTTAAAATATAAATCAGTATTTTCCTGGTTGCCCATAACACTGCTTTGTGTATGACACAATGTAGGGATAGAAAGTGCAAATCACGGAGTAGCTGAGGGACATGCCAATGGAATTGTATAAAAATAGAAATAAATAATACATAGGAGGGCCTGGGTGGCAAAGTCGGTGAAGCGCCAGACTCCGGATTTCGGCTCACATCATGGTCTCAGGGTTCTGGGATCGAGGCCCGCATTGGGCTCTCTGCTCAGCGGGGAGCCTGCTTCCCCCTCTCTCTCTGCCCGCCTCTCTGCCTATTTGTGATCTCTCTCTCTGTCAAGTAAATAAATCTTTTAAAAAATAAAATTAATAAAATAAATAAAAATAAAAATAAAAAATACATATTTTGGGGCGCCTGGGTGGCTCAGTTGCTTAAGCAACTGCCTTCGGCTCAGGTCATGATCCTGGATTCCAGAATCGAGTCCCGAATCAGGCTCCCAGCTCCGTGGGGAGTCTGCTTCTCCTCCTGACCTTCACCCTTCTCATGCTCTCTCTCACTCTCTCTTTCAAATAAATAAATAAAATCTTTAAAAAAATAAAATATACATATTTTTGTATGTATGTGTACACACACACACACACACACACACACACACACAAATACAGAATCTTGGATGACTTTTAAACTGAAGCTTCTGACTGAGTGCGGGGAGCCTGTCCTCTCTCCCTCCCAGGGGGTCTCGCCAGCTTTCCAGGAAGGGGGTCAGTCCATCAGCAAGGGGGCCACTGCTCCCTTGGGAATGCGGCTGGTCAGCCATCCTGATTCCCACAACATAATGACTCCTGAAATGTATGTACTACATTGGTTCGTGATTATGTTTAATTGAACAGGTACTTATATTATTTTAGCCACACGTATCACCCCACTCCCTGGAGGCTGCACTCACGTATGCAGGTTAAGGATCGTTCCAAGAGCTGAGTTACCAGCAGGAGCGGAACAGCATCCCATCACAGCCCCCGAATCGCAGGTGGACGTTTGGGTCACAGCGTCGCATACACGCGGCCAGACAGGTGGGGCCTCTCTTGGCTAACAGCACAACAGAACGTCAGCAGGGACAAGAGTGGAAGTCATGGCTGTGATCACTAATTTTATTCATCTGTCTTAGCCTCAAAGGACCACTCATTACATTATGTATCACATAAACAGGGCCTAGGAAAGACAGCAGGTATGGTTAAAGGCTCGTGGTGAAGAAAAAGGAGAAGGAGAAGAAGAAGAAGAGAAGAATAAAAAGAAGAAGAAGGAGGAGGAGGAGGAAGAGGAGGAAGAGGAAGAGGGGAAGGAGGAGGAAGAGGAAGAGGGGAAGGAGGAGGAGGAGGAAGGAAGAGGAGGAGGAAGGAGGAAGGAGGAGGAGAAACCAGAAGAAGAAGAACAACAACCACAACCCTATCTCCCAGGTGGGGAATAACATACTAACCCTTCCTGGGCAAGCAGCTGGAAGTATACTCTGGAACTCATAGACTCTCTGTCGGGCCAGCAATTTCATTTTTTGCAATCTATACCAAGGGATGATAAAAAGCACAGAAACTGATCTGTACATGGTGAGGGGAGGGGTCTCAGAGCACCATGATAATAATGGCAAAATTCTGAGTAATCTAAATATCTAACAAGAAGAGGCAAATTATGCAGGAAATGAAGTTAACGAACAATTTTAAATACACGTGGAAAGGCCAGCTACCAAAGGACAGAATATGAGCTCAAAGACATGTCAGTGTAGAGGAACACCTCCAACAGAAACTTCCAGAACAGGCACAAGGTCAGCCCTGCAGGGCAGATGGACCAGCAAATTCCGTCTTCTGCACCGCATGGGAATGCACATCTACTCTATTACAACTTTTGCAACAAAACACTATCTTAGAGCAGAGCATGACTGACAAGCTCTCCTACAAAAGTCTTCTGCTGGATGATGTAAGAACAGAAATGCTGAGCCAGGTCTCCAAGTGATGGACAGAGACGGACTCGGACAAGGCAGCAAAGCAGGAATTGACGGGAAATTCATACCACACATTTTGAAATAAGTGCAAACTGTCTTCTTTAACAGAAACTGGAAACTAAATACGCTACATCCAGTTGGCTGTTTTCAAACTAGAAAGTCAATTACCTTCTCCTCCCCATTTCTGCCATCAGTCATTACATATCTCACCGAGGGAATAACGATTTTCCATTTTATTTTTATTATTTTATTGCTCGTTGTGTTCAGGAGCACAGGCTGAGCTGGGCTGTCATCCGTTTCTTCTTGTTTTATTTAGTATTTCGTACCGCACTGACCAGAGCCCTGCTCCTGAGAAGTGAAGCCCAAGGATCACACTGAGAGCGGTTCTAGGAAGAAAGGAGACTTTGTTCCTCAGCCTCTTCTGCTGTGAAAGAGAGTTCCAGTGTTTATGGTTAGAAAGTGTGCCTTCCTGGAGTTGTTCGCTGAGTTTCTGAACTTAAAAAGATAATCAGTAAGGAATGGATCTGCTCCACACGGAGCCCCAGACTGGTCCGGACCGTGGAGAAAACTAAACTAGGCACAAGCGAAGAAAAGAGACACCGTTGTCTAATTTTTGCCTGTCTGGGGCATTCTTCTGCATCTTTAATTTATTCTCATGACAAAACCTGTGAGGCAGGTAGGACAGAACTTGTAAATCTCTGTGGAAACTGAGATCCGCACCTGTGGGAAACAGGGGCCAGAAGGCCCTGTCCTTATCTCAGCATCCAGACGCCTCAGGTGTTCCCTGGGCCAGACATAGGGTGCGTGGGGGAGCGGGGACGGGCCTCGTGAGGGACCCCTCTCAGCAAAGCTCTCCAGCCTCCCACCGCCCTTCTATGGAAGCCCCAGGCCCTCCAGAAAAGCTTCTGAAGGCCCAGGCATTCTGCTCCTGCCTGGTCTCCCCACCAGGCTCCCCAGCTCCGCTCTGCCCTCGGGGACCCTTGCTCCCAGTTTTGTCTCCAGTTGCCCCTTTCAGCCAACAGCAGGTGCAGCACATTTTGCTCAAGGTCTGGTTCCATGGCAGCACCTCACACCTCGGCCACTGGGCGCCCCCTTTCCCGCAAGCTCCGTGCGCCCTGCGTCCCTCCAGCAGGTTTCCTGGCTGCCTCCTCCATGCAGGATGGTGAGCCCCTCCACTTCCCCCAGCAGCAGGCCCGCTGGACTGCAGGATTCTACCAGCAGAAAAACAGGCCAAGAACTGAAGGAAGGAAATAACAATCCACGGAGTCTGAGAGCAGCACAGGGCATCTCCCTCTCTGTCCCCGCAGGGACCTGAGAAGGGAGGGGTCCCGACCAGAAGGAATGAGGCTACAAGCCTCTTCTTCTCTGGAGGCAGAAATGGCCACAGCCAATGGCTGAAACTTCCGCATAAAGGGCAACCCAGGTCAGAGACACTGACGGCCTGAATTAGGGAGATGTGATAACAGCGGCGGCGGAGAGGGTGGGACAGAACTGCGAGTCACTGAGGAACTCAGGGCTTTTGTTCCCTGGAGCACTTTTGGAGGAATCTGGCCAAGAACAAGCCCAGGGAGCTGGGGAGCTTCCGAGTCGGGGCTGGCGGCCAGCACAAAGCACATTTACTGCTGACACTGGGACCGAAAGGCAGCAGGACGGGGGCATGGAAACGAGGTGTGCTCTCAAGGTGTGGACCTTCATCCATCACTTGAGGCCAAGAAAACAGGTAGCAAAACAGAATCCTTAAGAACTCAGTCGTGGGGGGTCGTGCCTGGGCATCTCCATCTTAAGCATCTGCCTTCAGCTCAGGTCATGATCTCGGAGTCCTGGGATCGAGCCCTGAGTCTATCTCCCTGCGTGTTCATCGGGAGTCTGCGTCTCTCCCTCTCTCTCTCCAAAATAGAGCAACCAGTCTTAAAAAAAAAAAAAATCAGTGAGGAGGTTTGAACTAAAGGCCAGAGCCTGTGGTTGCTGGTGAACCTGAGCTGTGTTTTTCAGGGTGGGAAAGCCAGAGATGGAAGGAAGATGGAACTCAGGTGCCGTAAGCGAGCACTCACGTAAGGTAACAAGAAAAACTACCATCACTCTGAGGCCCAAAATGACCATCTCCCCTCCAAAAAGAAAGACAATCGAGAGAGAGAGAGAGAGAGAGAGAGAGAGAGAGAGAGAGAGAAGGAAAGCAAACACAGACCACAGAGGAAAGACTCGGTGCTTGGGCCACATGCACACGTGTATACCAGGGTCCGCTCTTGTGCACCTGTAGGGCAGAACTGAGACCCAAACTACTAAACATCGTAATGCAAATGCCTCACGCATCAGGCTCTGAGCTCAGGGCAGCGTCTGCTTGACATTCTCTCTCCCTTCCCTCTGCCCCTCCTGCTCTCTCTCTCTCTCACTATCTCTGAAATAAATAAATCTTCAAAAAAATAATGCAAATGGTCCTAACCTATTAAAAAGTATTTCATGCTCGAAAACAGTGATTCCATTCTATATCAGTGAGACTCATAAAATATCCCAGAGAGATTAAAAATAAAAGGATATGAAAGGGTATGCCTGGCAAAAGCAAGAGCGTTTAATTTGGGGTTGCGATTTCAGTACCAGACGTGGTGGCATTGGGGACAAAGGCCACAGAGAAGCAGACGAATGCAGTCCTGTGTGATGCCAGAGACTACAATGAGCAATCAAAATCCCTAAATATAAGTAATTACATTAAAGGGTCTAGAGAATCCATTTCTAAAGATTTCAAAAAGGCATTTAACATAATCCAATGACAATTTTTTTATAAAAACACCAGGTAAAAGAGGAATTGATAAATACTTACTTAACATTAAATATAATTATGAAAATAAGTCTGCATCCCGTGAGGGGTGTCTGGAGTCCTACGGAAGTAAGGAACATGACACAGGTGCCCACTGTCACCACAACTATGAAGTATGACCATGAACGGGGTAGACAACACAAGAGGAAGCACTTAGAGGCAGAAGAATGGGCTAAAAATACATTAAAGGTTTTTATATGCAGATAAAACTAGTATTAATACTGACATTTAAAAAATCTATTATATACAAGTGCATGTGTGTCTATATAAGAAAATAATTACTGGCAGGTGTTTGGAACGTTCAGCCATTTGAGAAAGCAGGTAGCAAGCACGCCCGGTGATGTAGTTCCACTGCCCCGTCTCCCGTGGCCTGGACACGAACGGCTCTCGGGATCATCACTGGTAGCCGTACCTGCAAACCCCAGAGGCCTGGCTAGTCAAGGTGTGTGTGAGTCTCAGTCTCTTGAGTGTGTCAAGGACATCTGAAAACTGTGCCTCCTGAAACGTCCCACCCTCCACACCCTCACTCACACTCTGGCTGGGTTCCCACCCTCCAAAAGGAAATAGCCTTTGGCTGGGTCCAGAGGCTCACTGCCCAGCCAGGTAGCCTGAGCGGGTCCCTGGGATCTGGACCCTCACCTCTCACGTGGTAGCAGGGGCACTGGCCCCTCACAGGGCTGTGGTCACTCCAGGGGGCTCTACGCCCTCCCCAGCCCTGACAGGGAACAACTCTTCCTCCCAGGCTTCTGGGGAAACACTTCTCTTTTTCTGGCCCGTCTGATAGATTTCAGTCAATATGTATTGGGATTTTCTAATCCAAAATTCTGTTTTGTTTTAACATTTGGAATCACATCCCTAACTTCCCACATTCCTCTCCACCTCTGTTCAAGAAATTTTCTCACACGGAAGGGCTCCTGGAATCTCCGATCCTCATGGACAGAGCTGGGACTACATTTCCCCGTTTAACTCAATGGCATATTGTTTGGGGCGACTCTAGAGGGCACACTGAATAGGACACGGGAGGACACAAAGAATGTGATTTGCATGCAGAGTGTGAAAAGACTAACTCCAAGATGTCCGAGTTAAAACAGGCCCAGATAATAACTCCTCTTTTAAAATCCATGCTTCAACTTTGAAAAGCTAAATGAAAAGACTCATAAAGTAGCTTAGGAAAAAAAAATACTTAAAAAGCTCCTGTAATTAAACATTTGGAACGTAATCATAAAAGCTGCGCCCACAAAGTACATTTCTTCAATGAATCATCTATCTGCCTGCAGAAAAAAAAGTCAAGAACATCTTTTACTAAATGATTTTAATGCAATCTCTACATGGGGGCTTGTTTTTAAGTAAATAAAAAAGCAAAGCACAATGGTAACCTCATCTTGACAAAATAGATGTTCTTTCCGTTTCATTTCAAATTTTGCACAGCCTAGACTAAGTAACCTTTGTTTAGTATTTATACTTCTTTTCTCTCTTGAAAAAAATAGCTTTATTCATACAAAAAATGGATGTATTTATGTGCAGAATCGATGTGTTTGGAGACACGCTTCCGCCTGGGGACACCAGTGCCACGATCAGGACCAGAAGCACACTCATCGCCTCCACGTGTCCTCTTGCACGGCCTTTCTTGCCGTACAAACACTCAACATAATACCTTCCCTCTTTTTTCAAAAAGATTTTATCTATTTATAGGTGGGGGGAAGGGCAGAGGAAGAGAAAGAGAGAGAGGGGGAGAAGCTGACTACTCGCTGAGCAGGGAGCTGGACGCGGGGCTCGATCTCACGACCCACGGATCAGGACCTGAGCCGAAATCAGATGCCCAACCCACTCAGCCACCCGGGCGTCCCAACGTGATATTTCCCCTCTTCGCCACAGTTTCTAAGGGCTGCATTCAGTGTTGTCACCTACAGGCACCACCTCGTACAGCAGATCTCTAGAACGGATTCACCGTGTATGACGGGAAGTTGGTCACTGGCAGGAAGCTTTAGTCCTTCCACTTCCTGATACCTGTGCACAGTCTCCATTTGCAAAGTCCCTCCATCTGTGGCCAGGAGGTCACACGTGCTCACAGCAGTCTGAGACTTGCCCTACTTCTCTGGCCCTTCCTGGGCGGTCCCCGTGGCCTATCCATCAGCCCTGGGGTCCCTCACAATGATGCCCGCATTCCCAACTTGACATTAGCCTTTCTCTTGGGCCCCGCCCTGTCATCTGACTCTCAGACACCCTCACCTGGACACCTGGACAGCACGACACTCCTCAGTGCCCACCTGAGCTCCTCCTGCTTCTCATCTTCCCCCGATGCAAAACACGCAGGCCATAGTGTAGGCATTGGCTCCTCCGCCCCTCGCTCAGGGCCCCTCCCTCACCCTCCTCAGGACAGGAAGGGCCGCACCTTCTCCCTCGGCAGCGTGTCTCCCAACCAGACCGCCTTCTGTTCCCAGGGGCTTCTCCCTCAGCGACACCTTCTCATTCATTGCAGACGGGATTATCTCACTTAGTTCTGTGGGAGCCTAATGGATTATGAGTCTTTTAATGAAGAAAATGTGACATCAGTGAGGCTTCGATATATACAATATATGTGTATTCATATGTGTACAGGAGCATTTTAAGTCAGTATCTATAGTTCTTTATAAAAGGCTAACAAAAAACTATATACGAAACTACCGAGACCAAGCTCTCTTCCCAATTCTGCCTTCCCTGGGTGGTCAAGCCCCCCAGAGAAATATGCTCACAGTATCCAGGCGTTAATATGTTCTACAGCACTGATGGAGGTGAAAAAGGAGGAATGAAGACATGACCCCTTTTCACGGCTCCTGGATGAGCTGGCCCAGGGAACCCCTAACGCCAAGCAGGAGCTCCCCGTGGTGCTGAACAGCTGGGGATGAGCCCCAGTGCCCAGCACAGCCACAAATCCTTCAAACTACCCTGTGCTCCTCCTACTAGAGCCCCTGACTGCCGCAGTAGAGGCTTTAGCCACTCATCAACTCTGGAAACTGACCTGTGAAATGTACTGTACCCATTTTACAGAAGAAGAAACTGAGACTCAAAGAAACTAAGGCACTAAGAGCCAGTGAGTAGTAAAGCCAGACTTGGGGTCTGGGTGTTCCCGCTCACGTTGTTCTGGCAGGTGTGCCTGCTTGCTGTCCTCAAACCACTAGGCTGACCCCTCTGGCCTTCTCCTCGGCAGCGCCAAGGATGGGAGACAGCGCCTCGCCATCCCACCAATCACCGCAAACCCAGCGGCAATCACCCACCTCTCATCTCATTCCCCTCCCTTCCTGGTAATACCCAGCTGTGCCCAACAAAGTCTGCAACTTAGTGATGTGTTGCATACTACGTTTACTCTTTGCCTGGATGGACTTAAGCTCCACGAGACCAGGAATGTTTGCCTCTTCTGCTCCCTAGGCCCAAATAGCAGCCAAGAAGCAGGCACTTAAAACAATAAGCGTAAGTTGCTACAAATAACAACTTGTTGAACTGAAGCAAGAATGAGAAGCGGAAAGATTTCTAAGAGCTCCTAAAATTTCAATAGTGGCCTTTATCTACAGAAATTCACATTTACTAAGTCACTTTATTACTTGTGTGAAAAAAAAAAACAAACAAAACCTGCCCACCTGAGGATATGGTTCCTATCTAACAGGTTCCCAAGCTCTCCCTGTAATCGTGCTGGCCACGAGCACCTCAGGGTTACAAGTGAGGCTGGAGCCTCTGGAGGCACCGTCCCAACCGCAGACCACACGTGCACAGCCTCCTATCCTGAAAATCAGAGAGAAACCGTAGCTATCCCTCTCACACTTGACACAGTCTCCAAACACTCCTAGGGACTTTCCCCCCCCCCAACTGCAATCAGTTAAAAATCTTTTTAGACTCTTAAGGGAAAGTTACTCATTTAATTAAGTAACAGCTTATCTGCACCAGGGGTGTGTCCAGTGCTTAGAAATGAGGGTCCTCATGCGCTCAACCGTCCCTGCTGGCCAGACTCTAGGTCTGCGGACAAGTGCACTGACATCATCTGACAGAGGGGCAAGTGCTCACTCTGGGACATGTCTGAATGATGAGTGAAGGGGCATCCGGAAAAGAAGATGCCAGCTGGAGCAAGCCTAGGTTTTCCTCCAGTGGAGGGGAAAACGCTCTCAACGCAAAAACATTCATCCTTTCCCCTGTGCCACTTTTTATGGAGGGAAACTTAAGTTGGTGGACTTGAGTATTAGCCAGAGTTGATACTGATCTCCCAAGATCTCCAAGCCGCAGAGCCCGACTTTTGCCCAACATAACCTGCCAGAAACTGTGACCTCATTGTGCGACAGTGATATTCCTCAGATTCTCTTATGGCCTGAATTAAATCCCCAGGGAGAGCCATAACCCCCCCCCTCCCTCCCCCGGTTCTGGTCTGATCTTCAACACACACACACAAGTGCATAGGGCTCCCAGGCCCCCAAGAAGGTACTTGGTTAGCAGACAGGAGCATTCTGAGTAGCAATAAAATCATTAACTGGCATTTTGGATGAAAGTGAATTCCCCACAATCCGATTATCCTATAAAGCAATAAAAGATTCTGGACCCAGGCAGACCTCTCACAAGACAGACGCCCAGATCCTAGTTGAAACAATTTGTTCTTGATAATCATGATACTGGAGTACGACTTTCCAGGACCCTACTTCTACCCATAAGTTCTAGAGGCTCTGTGCTCGCCATCCACCACTGAAACCTACAAATAACCGGAGGCCACCCCACAGCTGCCCTCCAAATGATAAAGGCATGTTTCCACTTTTAGTCCATAAGAGAGCCCTGAGAGTCTGTGCTCATCCTTAGAGAAAGCAGCACCCATCTGTCTCCTGTTGACTTTGGAGACTTTGCATTTCCAACAAGGCAAGAAGTTAAGTATCGATTGTCCCATCTACATTCTGGGCTTCATCTTCCTCAAAGGTGTATGCAGCAGGAAGCTGACGTGGAATTCAAAGCAGGAGATGCTGACCAAGTCCCTTCGGGCACCACACTGTGTCCCTGCAGATGATACCAGGTATTTTCAGAGAAGACGTGCAGAAGGCCATGGAAGGAAGAGAGTGGCAGGATTTTGATCAAACTACAATTATTTAATTCTTCCATGCTAATGATATAATTGCCATCACGTGGGTCAGCAGGAAAAACTGTTAAAAAATACATCCAGGTCACCCTCAGGAAAACGCATATTCAAAGGCCCAGACACCTTCCCTTTAATCATTCTCATTATATTTTCTCAAGAGCTTGGTTTGTGTGGTTTGGGGTTGTTCTTTTTTTTTTATAGACTAGCTGGGAACCAACAAAACCAATTAATATTTAATTATAATAACCGCTTTATAGGATTTAAGGATTATAACCATAATCCCCCAAGTATTTATTCCAAGTAGACGTAATGATGTCACCTTTTAGTTATTTATTATCAATACGCATAATCTTTGACCATTTGACTGGATTTCCATTCATTTTAAATGCAGATCCCAGGGGCCAAACCCGTCATCATTCATTGCACCCCCTGGCATTTGCAGGGTGCTATATAACGTTTTTTAGTTTCAAAAATAGAACACTTCTTATTAAAACTAGTAACGCTAACACAAATTTGGAGAGCTGGGGGAAAGGAGGGTTGATTCTTCATGACGATGAACCTCACAAGGGCGGCTGTGGGGCGACGGAGCAGCGGGGGGTGAGGGGGGACGGCCCTCGGCAGATAATGGGGCTGGATTCTCAAAGCCAGCCGGCAAATGGTCAAAGGCAGTGTTATATTCAGTACCTCTGATTTCCTTTTAATATTAAATTTTTACTATAGAAGATTTAAAAAAAACTAAAACCAGTAAAATCAGAACTTTTAAAAGTACACCAGATAATAGGACTGCCCCCCACGCATCACCTGCACCCTGTACATGATGCCAAGTAGCCTTGGATGCTATGCTTTCACACGTATTACGTGTATTTAGGAAACACACAGACGCCAGGGAAGTCAGCGCCAACATGTCCCTTTCACATCCTCTTTCCTCCTTCCCCCCAAAAAACTAGGAGGGGAAGATCAGTAGGTTACCCTTTCTCATCTGTGTTTTCATCTAATAGTTGTGCTCCGAAGTATTCAAAACGCAGACACATACACTAACAGTGTAATTCTGAAAATTTCATTCAACATTATGCTTTTAAGATTTATTGGTGTTGGCATACATACATCTGTTTTGTTCATTTGATTCTTAATGAGCATTTCACGCGGGGAAAACACTGTAATTGATTTATCCACTTCCCCACTAATCTGTCCGCATGCCTCCCTGGGTGCATGAGGAAGACGGTCCCTACAGAGTAATCACCACAATGGCGGTTGGTCTTTCCTTCCACAACTCTTCATCACTTTCCTTTCATACAGTGTTCTGATTTTTTTTGCCTATTTGCTTTCTGCTTCCCATGCCTTATTTCATGGGTTCTCTATAACACTGCTATGAAGAGCTTTCCCTCTATATTTTTATAAAAACCCTAATAGGGGCGCCTGGGTGGCTCAGTTGGTTAAGCGACTGCCTTCGGCTCAGGTCATGATCCCGGAGTCCTGGGATCGAGTCCCACATCGGGCTCCCTGCTCGGCGGGAAGCCTGCTTCTCCCTCTCTCACTCCCCCTGCTTGTGTTCCCTCTCTAGCTTGTTTCTCTCTGTCAAATAAATAAACAAAATCTTTAAAAAACAAAACAAAAAAACCCTAATAATGTGCTTTCCTCAGATTTTAATCCACCTAAAATTAGAATTTTTATCGGAATGAAGTAGGAATCCAATTTTTTCCTGTAAGGTAATCGATTTCATTCTTTTGTTCATTTATTGCCTATATTCATTTTTCCACCTGCTGAACAGTCTACTCCATCGGACCCCAGGCTAACTCCCTCTGTCACACAAGACAGGGTCTTTGTGAGTTCTTCCTCCAACACCCAGGTCTGCTGACCCACATCTGGGCTAGAAGGACAAAGTGAGATTTGATTATTTTTCTTATTTTATAATATATTCCCATTTCTTTCTCTTCTACAAGAAAATAAGTCTGTCTCTCTCCCAGAAGTGAATGTTACTTCATTGTTTCACAACTTTTAGAGTAATGCATCTGTTTTCTTATGCCTCTCAAGATATTTAGTTCTTTAGCAATATCCACAATCGGGGGTAAAAAGAGTAATAAAAGTGATTTTTGCATATCGAGGGCATTATAGAAAATACAGATGATGCCCTAGGCACTGTGAATGTATTTATCACATTCAATGGAAAACATTCTTGGAGCACCTGGGTGGTTCAGTCAGGGAAGCGTGTCTACTTTCAGCTCAGGTCCTGACCCAAGGGTCCCGGGATCGAGCCCCACGTTTGGCTTCCTCCTTAGCAGGGAGCCTGCTTCTCCCTCTACTCCCTGCTCCTACTCTCTCAGTCACTATCTCCATCTATATCAAATAAATACACAAAATCTCTTAAAATATAAAATATTCTTTTAAAAAATGGGATGAACAGAAATTTCATTTCAAATGACTCAGCAATTGATCTGCCCAAATCTTTTAAAAAGTTTAGCAGGTAATCAATCTTTGCTCAAGGAATCATCTCCCCTTCAGAGCTCATAAAAACAGAAATATTGCCAATCTCTTAGAATGACTTTATTCTCCTTAAAGATCCCTTAGCCATTATCAAGGCAAGGAGGGGACATGGCCAAGAGTTGGCAAACCAACATGTCCAAATGCAGGAAAAGAGGGAAGGAGCAGGGGTTCCCCCCCCCCAGATCTGCTACACGTTTCTGACAAGTCATAAAACCTCTGTACCAATAATGTGAAATGGACTTTGTGAAAATTCTTTGCATGCTACAAAGCCTCACACACCATTTTCACACTTTTACTGAGCTAAAATCAGCAGGGGCACTGGGCTGGCTCAGCCGGTGGAGCATGAAATTCCTGACCTCAAAGTCATGACTTCGAGCCCCACACTGGGTGTGAGATTCCTTCAAAAAACAAAAAATAAAATCTTAAAAAATAAGTAGGTAAAATCAGGTTGTAAGGATCTGTTATGCATCCGAAGTACAAGACCTCTGTCAGGTATGATGTATGTTTTGTACTTTTTGATGTACTGTTCTTCCCAGTCTGTGGATCACGTGGTCACTTTCTTCACAGTGCCTTTGAATAGTGAAAGTCTTTAATTTTGATCAAATCCTACCAATTATTTCCTCCCTTTAATAGGTCACAACTTTTGGTGAAACGGCTTTCTAATCCAAGCGTACCAAGATCTTCTTTCATTTTTTTTCTACAAGTGTCATAGTTTTCTAACTATATTTTACGTCTACGATCTATTTTTGGTTATTTTGTGCGCTGCATGAGCTCTGGATGGAAGTTTACTTTTTGCACATGGATAGGCAATGTTTTCAGTAGCTATTGTTCAAAAGCTGACCCTTTCCCCACTGAACTGGCCTGGAATACAGCCAAAAATAAATTGACCATGTATTCGTGCAGGACTATTTCTGGACAAGATATTGAATCCCACTGGCCAAAGTACGTGTTGTTACATGAATCCTACACTAGCTGATTCGTCTACTTTAATAGGATGTTCTGGATCCCCTAGGGTAACCTCTCCATGCTCTGCTTTCCCAAATTTGTTTTGACTATCTTAAGGGTTTTGCATGCTAGAATCTGCTTGTTACTCCCTACAAACAAGCTTGCTGGAATTTTCACTGAGATCCCACTGAAGCTACAGAGGATGACTTTGGGCAGGACTGGCATTTGCACATCAAGTCTTTGGGTCCACGAACAGACTCTGCCTCTCTCTCCGTATTCAGTTCTTTAATTTCTCTCAACAATGTTTTAGTTTTCTACGCCGAAAAACTAAACTAGTTATACACATTTACTCAATTTATTCCTAAGTATTTTATATTTTTGGTGTTGTATTAAATGGCATTTTTTAAAAATTTTCTAATTGGAAGGTTCTAATACACAGGAATACAATGCATTTCTGTATCTCAGTCTCGTAAACTGCAACGTCACTATAGCCACATACTAGTTGTGGTAGTGTTTTCAGGTTCCACAGGATTTTCAGTACACACCAACAGTCCCGGCACACAGACCGCGGGCCACATGTGTAATATTAAGGTTTGTAGCAGTCACATCAGAAGTATGTGCATTTGATTTTAACAACACACATTTACTATATTTAGCCTACTTCTCCCAAAATATTATCATTTTATCGTGGAATGAGTTTTAAAAATTATTAATAAAATAGTTTACATTCTTGTCTTCATACTTGGTATCAAAAGTGTTTACATCTGGGAGCATCTCTCAATCTAAAATATGGAAGCGCTCCGTGGCCATATGTGGCTTGAGTCTAACATAAGGGGCAGCGCGCACGCGTGCGCACACACGTACACACACACACACACACACACACACACACAGAGTCACCTGACGTCTTATCTTCTAGTCTGCACGCCTTTTATTGCTTCTTCTCGCCATCTACACTAGCTAGGGTGTCTGTACAATGTGGAGGAGACCACCAGGGTGGGATGGATCACCCTGACCTTACTCAGGTTCACAGGGGGATAGCGTTCGATCTTTCACTATCAGGAAGCATGCTCCCTTGAATCAGTTTAAGGTGGTTCTTTCCACTGAGACACTCCACGTACAGGTGTCAAATTGTGCCAAATGTCTATGCTGCATCTCCAGAAATGAGAGTAGTGAATGAGAGTGTGTTTACTGAAATCATCTGTCAATGTGATGAATCACACAGATAGATCTTTTAATATTAAACCAACTTTGAATTCTTAAAATAAACTCCATTTGATCATACTATATTTTACCTATAAAATATATGAATATACATAGTGTATATTTCATTTTCCTTTTCATGACAGTTTGTCTTAGTTTTCTTTCCTTGTAATGTCTTTGATTTTGGTATCAGAGTAATGGTAGCCTCATGACATGAGCTGGGGAATGTTTCCTCTTCTATTTTGTGGAGAATCTGTGTAGTATCGGGTTTGTTTTATCCTAAAATTTTGGTAAGAACTCACCAGGACAGCCATTGAGTTTTCTTTGTGGGAAGATATTTAACTGCATATTGAAGTCATTTGATACACGTTGGGCTATCTATTGCTTCTTAGATGAGCTGTTAGTTTGCTTTTCAAGGAACTTTTCCATTTCATTCAGACTATGGGAATTATCAGCAAAAAGCTGTTCATAACATTTCTTTACCTTCTAAAGACTATAGGACCCAGAGTGACTATCCCTCTCGTATTCCTAAAATTGGAAATTTCATCTTATTTCATTATTTCTGATCAGCCTAGTTAGAGTTTTATCAATTTCACTGACTATCTCAAAGAACCAGTTTAGACTCAATGACCTTTCTCTATTGTCTTTCTGTTTACAACTTCATTGTTTTCTGCTCCTTTAATTTCTTCTCTTCTAATTTACACTACCTCTTCTAGTTTCCAAAGGTGGAAGCCTAAGTGACTGATTTGAGCCCTTCACCTTTTGTAGTATAAATAATCAATACAGTAAGTGCTCTCCAGGCCCCATTTAGGGTACATTCCCCAAGTTGTGAGGCACCACATTCTCATTTTATTCAGTTCAACATACTTTCTGATCCCCTTTTAATTTCTTCTTGGATTGGCTATTTATAAACGTGTTGTTTAGTTTCCAATTACTGATTGATTTTCCAAATTTCTTTGTGTTCTGTCTACTGAAGTCCATTATGATCGAAGGACATACTTTGTATGATAGTAATTTCACATTCAATCTATCTCAAAAAATGTTCCATGTGTGTTTGAAGGAACATAAGCTCTGCATTGTTCAGTGGGGTAGTCTATGAACACCAATCAGATCAACCTGTTTGGTAGAACTTTCAAAATCTCCTCTCTCATTGTTGACTTTCTTTCTTATTGCCCTATCAGTTTTGAAGAGCGGTGTGATCTTCGAGAAAGACTGTAGATTTTCACATCACCTATTTTCAATCTGTTGTGGTGCACAGGCATTTGAAACTTCTGGGTCTTGATGAATAGGTTCCTTTTACAGTAGGCCATGTCCTCTGTCACTGGCACCCTGCTCTTCCAGGCCCTGTACCAAGAATCATTCCGACTGCTCTTTCCTGAAGGGTCTTTCTTGGATGCTGTAGGTTCCTCGCACTCCATCAGCTAATTGCTGCTTAGGTGGGGACGTCACAGGCCCATCTGGAAGACTTCAGGGCTTTCACTCTCTCTCTGTAGCTCTCCCATCTCTCCTCTTTGGTTTCCTGTCCTGAGACATTCCAGTGCATTTACTTCCCCAAACTCTGAACTCTGTTTCTTCAACTTTATGAAACCACTGAGCTCCGTCCATGTTCTGCCTCCTTGTGCTGGGCCTCAAAGCGCTGTTCAGTCAGGAAGCTGGGGCAATTATAGGACTCCCCACCTTTTGTTTCCCTTCCTATAAAGGTCACTTCCCTGTAGTATCCCTTAGCCAGAGTCTCAAAACCATCATTCCATGCATTCTGTCCATTTTTCAGATGTGTCAGGTGGAAAGGTGAACTGAGTCTCTATTACTTCACGAGGGTTTAGAACTCACCACTGGAAACCCCATCCTCCTTTGGGTAGAACTGTCACACAGATAACTATAAAAGAATGCTTACGAATCTCAGCTCTGAATTTATTAGACAGCAAAACTGCTAAAACCAGCTTATGACAAAATAAATGTAACACAACCTGTACTCGGAGAGAGTGGTATATATTAACAGAACCTTAGGAACGAAAGCTGCCCTTTAAAACAAAAGTTGAATTTGAACAAGCAAATGAAAGCAGTCATCAATCACGTGTGGCAGAGCTGAAACATCTATTTGGCAAAAAGACTCCACCTTTGGCTTACGACAGTTTTCTGTTCTGTTTTGGGTTTGTTTTTTGTTTTTTTTTTCCCCCAGCAGGACAAGCAACCCTTTCAAAATCTCTCCTAGTTTCTCCCATCTTCTTTTCTCACTGATTTCCTCTGAGGTGTGGACCACTTCCCACACCGGAAGGATGCCTGTGCTCCAGCAGCATCCTCCCTCCCCGAAGCAAAGTGCGAGGAGGGAAGAGCAAGCAGTCTCACATCACCATCAACCTGCTACCAACAGGTGGATCTCCGAGCCTTCAAAATGGAGAGCACCCTGTGGCTCCTCCAGGCCCAGGGGCCAGCGCACACGCCCGTGCAGCCACACAGGACCCACACGTAGAGAGGACCGCAGTGGGTCTAAGGCCCTGGAGAGACTGTGTTAAAATTCCTAACATAATGAAAACAGGGGCCCCGCATTTACATTCTGCACAGGGTTCGCATGACACGTAACAGCTGGGAGCGCACACGAGGTAACGTGAGTTCTATGTCCACTGTGAGCAAGTAGAAATGAGACCCACGGCTCACGCCTCATATTATGGGTTCTATTGTGTGCCCACACGCAAAAAAGAGAGAGAGAGAGAGAGAGAGAGAGAGAGAAGAAAAAGCAAAAAAGCAAAAAATAACCCACAAAAAACAAAAAAAAAACAAAAAAATGCTATGTTCGAGTCCTAACCCCAATACTTCAGAATGTGGGCTTATCTGGAAACAGGGTCACTGCAGATGTAATTAGTGAAGATGAGGTCATACAAGAGTAGGCTGGCCCTCAGGATGACTGACGTCCGTACAAGAAAACAGCCATGTGAAGACAGCTGGACTCAGGGAGGAGACTGAGTGAGGCCAGAGGCTGGTCGAGTAGCTGCGATCAGAGGGTCGCCCATGAAGACCAGCCCACACGGAAAGCTGGCAGGACACAAGACAGAGCTCTCCTCCGATGGCAGAGCGAGCGTGGCCCGGCCACACCTTGATTTCGGACCTGTGGCCTTTAGAACTAGAGGGCAAGACAGGTGCGCTGCCCCAACACCCAATCCATGGTCCTCAGTTCTGGGAGCCTGAGACCCTTCCACGGCCCGGAACTCTGCAAATAGCCCCAAGCTGTGTGTACACCGGGGGGGCCCGAAGTCAGCTCACCCCTTCTCAGGGAAGGTCTTCTCTCCTACACGGCTCTGCAGAGCTCCCGGCGCCATCCCTGTGTAGGGGCTACAAGCTTCACGGCAGCCGCGAGGAGCCGCGACTCCCAGGGTCCTGGCAGCTGTGGGGCTCATGGGGGGCTGTCTGGGTGCACCCCAAGAACAACAGAGAGAATGCCCCTTTTATGTGGTGGTGAAGCTGAGATGCAGAAATGATTATAAACTCCATACGGAGGCCACAAAGTCTAAAACATAAGTGACGTGAACCGGGGGAATGTTTTAGTCCTTCTATCATCTGCAGCAGGGAACACAAACCTTTGGACAAAAACGCCTAGAAGGAACACTCCATTTGGCCAGAGCAGGGCTTGGAAGTATTACATAGACCACCTGTAAGCAGAAGTGGACCCTCCTCCTCTCTCCTCCCCACCCTACCCAGCGCGACTGGTCCCCTGCCTTCCTCTCTGTGCTGTCACACTGGGTGCTGGGCTGGGGGTTAGAAACAGAGAGACACACAAAGCCCAGCCTGATGGGGCTGGTGACACAGTACACAAGAACCTGGAGGACCCGAAAACACTGAAGTCCTTTCTACAAATAAGAAAATTACACACAGAAGACAGACAGATCACACACACACACACACACACACACACACACACACACATTCATAAAGCATTGAAAATATAGAATGAAAGGAAAAATCTCATGGTGATGATGGAAAATATAGTATTCACCTGTTCTCCCAAATTATTTGTTTATCCCAAATCTAAAAGTTTTCTCTAGAGTCTCCTCCATGCAATGTCCCCATGCCTTGGGGACACATACCCCACCCCTTTCCTTGACTGGGTGAGGATGGGATTAGTGGCTTCTGAGAAAAGGAAATCTGAAATACTGAATGCTGGGGAAGCTAAGGAAGGTGTTGCTAAGCAACTCTTAATAGGAAATAATGTAAACCCTGGATTTATTTTTTTCCAGAGAACCTGCTGCTCCAGCCTGGAGTCTAGAATTCACCCCCTCCGTGCGGGCAGCTCCCCTGCAGGCACACACGGGCGCACGGGGCCCCCACCTCATCACAGTGACAGGCTGTATTATTCACCGGTTCCCACGTTTCTTTGGATCTGACAACCGCGTCCCACTCGATTACCGGCACAAAGTCGCTGGAGTTCCATTACAAACACAACCTTTCATCGCCATTCACAAACGCTGAATGCAGTCAGCTCTCATACAGCCAACATCAGAAGTGTCTCCATTTAAACCGAGTCAATAACAGATGTTCGGGAAGTCCACAGAACATTTTTCCTCCCTTGTAAGATTCCAGCTCTTTCACGAAGACATGACAAATTCCAGATTGCAGTCATGACTTCTTTCGACTTCACGGTGACTTCTCCAGGTGGTGCTTCCAGATGCCCTGAGCTGCACACACGGCCCCAGCATCCTCGTGACGGTGGCCGCCAGTCCCCCCAACCTTCCTCACCCCAGAGCATGAGAGCCATCCTACACAGACTTCAGATAAGGTCACACGCAGAACCCAGAGACAGGGCAGCTCGGGAAGAAACTGCACCAGGCTGGACGGGCCTCGGAGCCCTGAGCCGGCATCCTGGCACACGCCCCCCAGGGCCCTTAGAGTCTGAGGGGTTTTTCAAACAGGGAAGAAAGGGCCTCTCTGCAGGTATAAAGGAGCTAAGAATGGACCAGAAGAGAAAACCAGCTAAAGAAGTGAAATTACAAGGAAAGAAGGAATGCTAACCTCAGCATAAAAGCAGTCATTAATTCCCAAGCAATAATACTGATGCATATACGTGCGTGGACATTGATTTCTTGAATCAGGTATGTCCCATGTCTCTTGTTGATTCATCTGAGGAATGAAACATGTACTCCCTTCAACTGGGAATATCTGCTAACAATTTGAAACAATGATACTATCAATTTTATGTCATCTCTAAGTACCAGCTTCCTCTCCATGAAGTTTTTCCAAATAACGCTTAACCCAAAAGGGGCTCAGACAGGATGATTCAGAACTCCCAAATATGTCCCTTCCTCATCACAGTAATGTGTCATTTGCCAAGACAGGACAGGAAACACCTCACCTTTTCTATGACAAGGAGCACAGGGCAAGGATGCGTGGTGATCCCCGTGCCAGAATGCTAGGTTCAGATTCTGTCTGTCTTCCTAGCTGTGTGACTCTGGGCAGGCTGCTTAACCTCTCTGGGTATTCATGTTCTCACCTGCAAACTGCAAGTAATAATGGTACTTACTTCAGAGATTGGTAGAGATCAAATAATTTACAGATGAATTCACTGAATACTGGCCGGCACGGGAAAGAGGAAGTGTTTTCTGTCACCGACGGTGGCAGAGGCAAGCAGACAGGTATGGGGTGTGTGCACACGTTCGGCATCTCCACAAGTTTCTGCGGAGGGATCCCCACTCAGGCGACCCTGGCTGCGTGCTGGTCATGGAGCCCTGAGCAAACGCGCTCCCAAGACCACAGGTCTGCACAGTGTATACTGACGTCAGTGTGGGGGTGGAGAAGATATTCCAGAAACGCAGAAAAAAGAAGGGTAGAGCGTGCTTCATTTCCAGACAAGAGTTTAAGATAAGATGCCCATCTTTGGGACCCAGGCCTGTGCTCCCCAGAGAAAAGCACTGGAGGAGAAAGAGAAGGGGAGGCAGAGAGACTGTTCTGGAAACCACGGCAGACCAGTCTCTTCGGGCTCTGGCTGGGCTCTGGCTGGGGACGCCCAGGGAGGGTCGCAGGAAGTTCCTAGTGCACGGCACAGCCGGGATGACGGTCCCCTCACTTCGGCTGGGAACTAACAGTAGGGAGAATCAGAAATGCCACCTCCGCCCAAAACCACCAGAAATGTGCAGGATCTCAAAATAACTACACTTCAGGCTGAGTCCAGCTGCAACGCGTTTCCTTAAAATTCAAATTTTTGTCAGTGCATCCTCTGCCATTAAAACAACAACACATCCTTTGAAAAGCCCTCATCTTTTGCTGCTATAGGAGATAATTACTGGCACTGCGTTTTAATTCTTCTCAGGTGTGTCTTTTTTCATAGTGAGTGTAAAATGCCCCCCCCACCCCGAAGCCTCGCTGGTGCACAAAGGCTTAGAGAGGGGATCCTTGGATCCTGAGACACGACCTCCCTGAGCTGGATTCCTTCCCACTCACATGCTCCTGGGCTCTCCCGATGGCAAAGAAATTCTTGAGCAGCACTCCAAGGGACTGCACTGAAGGAAAAGCAGACCAGTGCTCACAGCCTATGAGAAGCCCTTCTTTCATTTTTCCTGCTTTCAATTAAAAAAAAAATAGACATCTACCCACTGATGTCCTACTTCTGTAAGCAAACACGAAGGCACACGCTGTCTCGTGTCCTTTCAAGTAATGTGACCAAGGAGCTGTCCTCTTCCTGGAGCGAATTACCAGCCTTTCAAGTTGGCGGCAATTTAACAAATCTATACAATAACTTCAACATGGTCTCCCTGCCAAGGCTGAAATGGGGTTGTCAGGAATGGAAGCATTCATTTAACTCTGTTCATTGAGCTGTCAGGAGAAGAGAAGCGGAAAACAGGAGGCAAATGCAAATACGACTTCGCTGCCTTGTCCTCACGTGGCCAACCCAGCCCCTGTCTGCCTGGGAGCCAGCTGAGCGAGGGACGGGCCCCCCTGCCACCTTCTCAACGGTATTCTCAGCCCAGACGGACGCTCCCAAGTCAGGGCGACCAGCGGAGATGAAATGAATTCATTCTCGCCCGAAATTCATTAAATAAAACATCATCTAAAAGCTTGGGCTTCACCAAGTCAACCAAAGCATGACAAAGACGTCTCAGGCAAACCTTCTCCATGTCACTAATGCTGCCCAGAGGAAGCACATTCCAACGGGCAGAGGTGCACCCCACTGCCCTAATTCGTTCATGATGCTGTTTGTTTACACAGCCCTGCGACCTCTGGATTAACTTCTCTTTGTGTTGCAGATTTGTTGCCACAGGATACTGACACACTGGAATGGATCTAATTCCCCTGAGACGCTGGTTTCAAGGACATACATTTAATCCCAAGGTGCATTTGCAGTTTAGGTGACAGTGGCCGTCAAGAGCAGCTATGGGACTCTCAGAAGGGAGGGCAGACATCAGCACACCAGACCGTGCGGAACGGAGGTGGCTTCCTGCAGTCCACATAGGGAACAGTGTGTCCTCCCGTGAAACCAGAGCTTTATGAGCTGAACTGTGCCCCCCACAAAGGGTATTTTCACGTCCTCCCCCCATCCCATCCCTGTGCCTGTGAATATGATCATATTTAGAACTAGGTAATCGATGCAGTTGCCATCGATGGAGGATGAGATCAGCACGAGAAGCCCTAAGTCCAGTACGAGGGACGGGTGTCCTTACAAGAAGAGAAGGGACACGCAGACAAGAATGGAGTGTGACTGCGACGGTACGTCTCCATGCCCAGGAACACAAAGGACTGCTAGGAACCACATGCGGCTGGAAGAGGCAGGAAGGAAAGGATCCTCCCCTGGAACGTGCAGAGGGAGAATGGCTTTGCCCACACCTCCATGTCAGACTTCCCGCCCCTGCGCTGGGAGACACTCCCTGTGAACCTCGCTAAGCCTCTTCCTCTGGGGCTGACCTCTCAGGAAGGCCCTGTCCTAGGAGGCTCTGGCACAGGGACACATGGACCATGGCTTCGCTATGAAACTGCATGGGCATGTGCCAAAGAGGGAACGGTACACCCCATACTCGTGGCCACTGGTTTCTTAAAAACAAAACAAAACAAACAAACAAAAACAGAAATGATCCCACTTCCCCTAATAGAGCAAATATCTTACATAAGCCTTTATGAACATTCAGCTCAACACTGCTCAAGTATTTTTAAACCACTCAGGAGAATAAGAGGAAAACAGCAACAGCACTGCCCTCTTCACCTACCATTTTACCAATGGGAAAGTCAGAGCCCAGCAGAAGCCGGGGCCAGAGGTGTGCCCCTGGGGTCTTCCGGCTAAGACACAGCGAAGCGCATGGAGACACACTCCCTGCGATGATGTACTGCCGATTTCACTCGGAGTTGTTGGAACCATCCAGAATGTACCACCTCTAAATCCTTTTCATCCAGGAGGCAGCTGTTGTGGGGCAAATGTCTGGGGATAGGGGGCTGGTGGTGTGGGTGGAAGGGGGCATGGAGAGGGGCTCAATCAGATGGGAGTCAAAGTTAAAGGAGGTGGGAAGGCAGCCTCATGACCCCTCAGGGCTGGAGGGCATCCTGCCCCAGGCCTCCTCTCGTCCCATCTCACACCTCCATTCACACCGCACCACTGACCCTCCTGGGCACCTGCCACCCTTCTTCCCACCTGGACCTCCTCAGGCTACACGCTGCCAAATCCGTCCTTCTGCTTCGCCCAGACAGATGAACTGTGACACGACTCCCCTTCCTCAGGTTCACCGAAGGGCACCACTGAGGCACAACACTGGGCCATGCGAGGCTTTCTCAGACCTGGCGCCCCGACGTGCGAGGCTGGAGGACGTTTTCTGGCGGAAGCTGCCCCGCCGACTGCAGGACACCCAGCAACCTCTCTGGCTTCTCCCCACTGACGACAGGGGGATGCCCCAGCAGGTGCAGCTCCTGTCCCCTAGGGGTAAAAGTGCTCCCAGGAGAAGAGCCCTGTGTCACGGAAGGGAGGCCTCTGACGTCCAGTAAGGTGCGCCCTTCCCACCCCCTGCCCATGCACCAGCCGTCTGGCCTTGAGCAAGGTCCTTCTCCTTCCGTGTCTTTGTTTCTTGTAAAGCAGAGGGTGACAGTGCCCACCTCATGGAGCAACATGGGATTGGTGAGGGCATGCAGGAAGGGCAGGCAGGGCAGGGCCTGGCCCCATCCTCACAACATGCATACCAGCCACTGATACTCTGAGCTCGATCCTGGAGATGCTGACGATGAGCCTCTGCATTTGGATCAGCTGTGTGGAGAAGCATCGGCCTTACCCAAAGAGAGGCCTGCCCTCGAGTCATCTCTCCGCCTCCCGGAAGGTCTCTGTGGCCCACGGCCTTTGGCCAGCAGCGTTTACACGTGATTTGGGGAGGGGCCTCCTCGGGGCCACGCAGGATCCGAGGCGTCTCTAAGAAGTGCTAGGGACTAGAGCTCTCGGACCGAGTTCCAGGGCTGGAGGCTGGCGGGCAGCCTTGCTGGCTGTAGGAGACTGAGCCCCAGTCAATTCCCTGGACACAGAGACTCAGCCCAGTTCCCCCGGGAGGTGATGCCGTCTCATGCTGCACCGGGCAGCCGAGGGCAGTGCTGTCCAGATTCCGCGGGGAGAGGACACGAAGCTCCAGAAGTGGTAGTTCTCCTGGACACGTCCCATGGCTGATGTCGGTCTGCCCTCGTTCCTCGCCATGAACCCCAACCGTGACAGCCTGCACTGAGTTCTGGGAGTCCTTCCGACAAGTCGTCACACCTTGGGGTGCCGGCTGTCGCTGTCCCATGTGCACTGAGCCTTCCGTCTGCGCGGGCTCACTCCACACCTCCTCACGGCAGGACGGGGACTGGCGGCCGCGTCCCTGGGCACCTCCTCCAGCACAGGGAACCTCCTGCCCCGCTTCCCCAAGGCCAGTGCTCCCGGAAGGGCCAACACCGACGCTGCTGGTGCTGATGGACGCAACGGTGTGCTTAACAGGACAGAGTCATTTCGTTTTAAATCACTGCACTGAACCTCTGGGGCAGGATTTCAAACCCACAAAGCATGTGAGGAGAGAGAGAGACGTCTGACCAAGCCCCCAGCTTAGGCGCAGTGGCCAAAAGAGAGCTACAACCCTGGGCCTGGTTGGGGCCTTTCTCAAGCAAGGAGCGGACACACCTGCACCCCTGCCTGTGAGCTGGGCTCGCCACCCCCCTGAATTCCAGCAGGGCCCAGGCTCCACACAGATGCCAGCTCTGCCCAGGGCCCTGGTGGCGCGAGGAAGGCAACGGGAACCCGGAGGGGATCACGTGGGGAGGAGGTGAGAACGTTCCAACTCAGCAGGAGCCTGGAAACAAAAACGTCAAAGGACACAGAAGTAACCAACTCTAAGATAGAGATGTAGTGAAAAGAAGGGCCCTATGTACCCCACTGTTCATTGCACCAATGGTCATAAGCGCCAAACTGTGGGAAGAGGCAAGATGCCCTCCAACAGACGAATGGAAAAAGAAGATGTGGGCCATATAGATGATAGAATATTACTCAGCCATGAGAAAGGATGAATACCCAACTTTTATAGCAACATGGATGGGACTGCAGGAGATTATGCTGAGTGAAATAAGTCAAATAGAGAAAGTCAATTATATAGTTTCACTTACTTGCAGAGTATAAGGAATAACATAGAGGACGTTAGAAGAAAAGGAAATGTGAATTGGGGTAAATCAGAGAGGGAGATGAAGCATGAGAGACTTTGGAGTCTGAGAAACAAACTGAGGGTTTTAGAAGGGAGGAGGGTGGGGGATGGGTGAGCCTGGCAGAGGGTATTAAGGAGGGCACGTATTGCATGGAGCACCAGGTGTGGGGCATAAACATGAATCTTGGAATACTGAAAAAATAAATTACTAAAAAAAAAATTACAAAAGAAAAAATAAACAAATAGCCAACCCTGACACATTTAACCCACCAACCCAATACCTCAGAGAGATCGATCCTGAGGAAACAGAGGTAAGAGGACTCTGAAATAAGTATGTTTAAGACAGTCTAAGGAATTTTTTTTTTAAAGCAGGTGGACAGCAGCAGTAAAACCAAAACAAAGGTCAAAAAACCAAAAGGTAAAAACAGACCAAGTAGAGCTAAAAAAAAAAAAAAAAATCCAACAACAAATCTGGAGATGAAGAACTATAGCCACACGTTAATGAAAATGTGTTGCACACTCGTGTGTCAGCAGCACACTCGAAGACACGAAGAGCTAAGACAGGCATGTCTCCCCCACCCCCACCCCAGGCGCTTACGTCCTCGAAGCGGGGGACAGTCACTCATCATAGGTGCTACGAAACACCTGCAGCAGGGTGAGGGGTGGCACCAGATGGGGGACACCTGGAGGTCGGGGAAGGCTACTCTGACGAGGTCTACAAGGTGACATGGATGCCAAAAACATGTGGGGGTCCTTATCCTGATTAATTGGGTCCATCAAAACTTGTAATAGCAAAAGCAGAGCAGATATTACGGGTGAAGTCACAGATGTTCCAGATATATTGGAAACGGGTCTGAGGCCACTTCCATACTATGATTCTGCATGACAAGTCCTGGTTGATACAATTAGAAAATGCATGCAAATATAGTGAATCAAAGACTTGAAAGGGAGAAAAAAATCTTTCTTAAATTATCTTAAGATGATAATACTATTTGTATAGATAAACTGAGACCCTCACACTGACTAACAGAGCTAGTAAGAATTCACTGAGACTGCTGAATACAGATTAGTAGAAAAAACAACAGTGTTCTTATGCATCAACATTAAGGTAATTAGAAAAAAAATCCCTTTTATAAAACAACAAAAAAAATATTAGGTACCTAAGAACAAGTCTAAGGTAATACTACCAATTTTATGTAAGAGAAAAAAAAAGTCTTCAGACATAAAAGAAAACCATAATTATTGGATCTATATACCCCATCATTCCATAGAAAGGCTCAATACAATATGAGAGCAGATCTCTGGGTGTTTTTTAATAGTATCCTTTTCATTCAAAGCAAAAACTAAGAAATTCCAAAATATTAATACATAATTGTATATATAGTATTATATTATTATATATAATTTATATTATAAATACATTATATATTATAAATACAAAATTTATATTATGTTATATAACATATTAATATAAAACTCCAGATCTCAAGTGGATTTTTCACTGAACATGACAAACTAATTGTGTAATTCATATGGAAAAGCAAGCTCAGAGAATTTAGAACAAAAGGAAAACAGAAGAACAAAGACAGGATCCTTCCCTTCTGGATGATAAGGCCTCTATAAAGACATAGGTTAAATGAGGTGGCGTTGGTGAACGCACAGGCCGCTGGGGGGCGCCGCTGTTGGCCGCCGCCCCTCCCTCCGTTTCTGTTCCATGTGCACCAGCTGAAGGTGGGAGGGATGGCTTGTGCCCCGAAAGGCGGCAGGCTGAGGCCAGAGCCTGACTTGTGAACAGAGGGGAGCTGGGGCTGGGAAGGAGCTGGGAGCCCGGGGTGCATACGCAGCCCTGCCAGGGGCCTGAAGGCCCCAGTGATGGCGATATTGGCTGGGAGCCCCCCCTGACCTGAGGAGCCTCTTCGCGGAGCTGCAGGAAGGGACAGTGGCGCCACACTCTCCTCCATCCACAACAGTGTCCTTCAGAGCCACAGAGACCAAGTGCAGTTGACTTAGTCCAAGCCTCTCCCTTTGCAAGAGAAACTGAGGCCAAAATGGGATGATGGTTTGGGTGAGGCCACAAGACAGAACACTGTCTCGCTTCCTAACAGATCCCGCTGGAAACCTCCCCTTTGGGCTCATCCAGGGCTCTCTCTCCAACTAGAGCACATAGGCACTGCTCTCCCTCGGCCCTGGCACTTGAGCCCTTCTGTCTGCCGCTATCTTGAACCTCTCTTCTCCTCTGGGCTCTACAGCAATTCTCCCTCTCTTACTGTCTTCTCTTCTACCCACTTCTGCCTCCTATTCCTCTCCTATTCACCCCTCGCCCTGGAGTCCCCACCAACCCTGTGACAGCCTACTCAGTGCCCAACGCCCTCTCTTCCTGGATGGCTACCGAACCCCGTGGCTTTGATTACGAGCCTGAAGCTAACCATTTGTGTATCATACCGGCAGCCCAGCCCGGCACCTGCGACAACCCAGGGCTTACTCGGGCAGTCCAGAGTGTGCTTTCACACGGCAGCACACAGAGGGGAGTCCTGAAGAGCTAACAGCCTCCAGGTGTAGCGATTTCCTAAGCCAAGAACCTCCCGGGGGCAACATGAAGAACCATGGGTTTCCAACAGGTGCATAAAACCATCCTATTGATATGGTTGGTAGAAAATCAGTGTCACCGAAGTCTGTGTGTAAGGAGGAAGATCTAGTAATTGACAAAGGGACCAAGGCGACAACCAGTGTTTGAGAGTTACAGGTAAGGCTCCGATCCTGGAGGATCCTGGAATAACAGAGAGCTCAGGAACCAGGAGAACATACGGCCAAATGCAGTAGGAGGAGTACCTGGGCCCGGCCGTCTCAACCCAGTGACGAGGTGAGACCCTGGCTGCTGGCAGGGCTGAGAAGTCCAAACAGGTGTCAAGTGACTTCAGCCATGAGGCAACACTAACATGGCCAGTTCCAAAGACCTTCTTCTCAGCCCCAGGTCTCCTGTTTCCAGTTTAGGGTCAGGTATGCAAAACCAATGATGTCATCAGTCAGCGCATGAAGGAAGCATAAAAAACATTCGGACACCTTACCTGGTCCCAGGGAGAGACGGTGCCTCCAAAGCACATAAATAGGTACCCCATGGCCACGAGACTTAGCCATATCACCAAGGAGAAAAGGCGGAGCAGCTTCTTAAACACAGACTCGATGCAGACGAGGATGAATATTGCAAAGAAAATCGCCAGGGCTGTCGGGACCGTTATTAAAAATGCCACGTGCTCTTCAACTTCCTAGGAGAAAGGAAAATATGGCAAAGCCACAATTTAGAAACACAGTGATACCAATGGTTCAAGTCCTCAAATGTCATCAACATTAGTCAATGTCAAATAGATTGAGTGGTAATTATTCCAGAAGTAGAAGGGTATGAACATCTGAAAATTTACATTTCCCACTAAATCACTGTTTCTCTATAGAAATAACCAAGTATTATACATTTAAATTATGCAAAACAGCCACACCGTCAAATTTAGATTCCCTGATAAATGGAGAAATGTATTTTATTCAAAAGTGAATGTAAGAATATTTACTATCAGGATAAAAATAGGTCATGGAACTTCACTGCCTGAATCAGAGGACCAGAAATGCCCTAGCCTTAGAAAATTAAGGCTTCCAAATGGATCTGAAATGTTTTATTTAAAATCCTAAAAACGGTCTGAGTCTCCCAAGTGATGAGCTTTTATTTTAATGCATGGCAATTAATGTTTTAACGGGATCACAGGTTAGAAGAAAAGGGGCAGAAAGTACTAACTACAGAGGTTCGAGAGCGTAAGAAACACTTGCGCATGTGCCATTTCGCTGGCTGACTTCCCCACTTCTCCGGTGCTCCAGTGGCAAAAAGAAAGTGAGCATCCAGCATTAGCCTCCCTGATGCATTTTTCTGAGGTCCACTTTTGCACATTAAGGCTCCTCTGCCTCTATCCCTTTCTAGCCACACACACAGAAAAGGAACACTATTTCCGTTCTACACAATGTTGGCTCAACGTCATAGATAGGGAGCTTTGGTTAGTGCATCATGGATTTAGCTTCGGCAAAGCACTCCAAGGTCGCCACAAACAGCACTCCTCGGGGGCTAGAACCTGCCTAAGGTCTATCTCCCTCATCCAAACACGGGAGGCTGCTGATGCACCTTGATCTGAGAATCCACATGGCCAGAACCCTAAGAACTTTTAGGGGGGGCTTTAGAAGAGCAAAGACAGTAAGATTCGGGACTCGTGGGACTGTCCTTTCCAATACCAGAGCCTGGTGAGCCCTTCGTGTGCTCTCATCAGCACGGGGTTCAGGCCATCCCACTGGCAGCTCCAGCTTCCCACCAGAGACAGCCTCACCCCGATACCACACCACTAACCACGGGGATGCAGGAAAGCAGAGCAGACCCGCCAGATCGCACACAGACTCCAGATTAACATCGGAGCAAAGAAAGGGCCCTGAGCCCTCCCTCCCGCAATTCTCAGCTGACGCATGTCCCTTTCTCCCCCACCACCATGTGTTATCTGATAACCTGGGGAAAAAACAGCCACAAGGTCAACCACACCACACAACGAGAAACATATTCCTGTACTACACACTTGTACATACATCAACCGCTCTAATATTTACAACACTGCACGGCCATGGTCTCTGCGTTATTCCACGGGTGAGGAAAATGAGGCCCCAAGAATGACAATGAGTCCCCAAGGGCTGGTGGAGCTGGGGAGGGTTGGGCCCTGGGGACCGGCTGGGGTCCCGGCTGGGGTCCTGGCTGTCCGCATCACCGCGGTGCCCTGGCCTCTGCTCACCCAGCAGATGGCAAGCGAGACCAAGGGGCCCCAAACATGTACATTTCCAGAACTGGCAGAAGACAAGAGGATCAAATGTGATGTTCTTATCCGCGCCGCCCCACCCCCCTGCCCAAGGCTGTTTTTGCCTGAGATTTAAGTGCCCGACTTGTACTCACAGACTCAGTCACACTATGACACTGGCAAAGGGTCTCAGAATTACCTCAAGGGGCGAGGAATCCCCACACTGCAACCCCCCAAAGCCATGGGCTCGTGCACATGACTGCGCGTCCTCTGGGGACATCCAACTTGAGATCCCAACTGCTCGCCGCACACACGAAGCCCTGAAACCTTATTTAACTTTAAACCCCCCAAAGTTAACTGAACTGTGGACAGAAAGCTCGCCACTTCGTAACCAGGACGGATGTTTTCCCCTATGACCGTTCACTGACTTCATTAACCCAGTCCGGGGAGAAGTAATCGCGGACTTCATGGGGCTCTCGTTCCTCCAGTAAGACTGATAACGATGTGACAACAGACATGATGGGAGAGTGAAAATGAGTACATGAAGGGACGGAAAGGATCAGGAAGGGGGGGAAGCAGCATTACCTGGCCTTTCCCTACACCTCTCTCAGAAAGGTTCTATCGGGAAACAAGGGAAAGACACAAGGTCCCATCACGCCGAGTGTATACATATAGTCGGACTTGGTAGTGTTTCGGGTCTTAAATACTGGTGTCTCTACCTCACCTCTCTATATATTTTATATAAATGTATAAATACATATTTATATGTTCAGGGTCCCCATCACTGAGAAGTGCCTTGTCTGGGCGGAGGGTGACCTCCCCATTCAGCACAGCAGACACAGCGTCTGGGTCCCATAATACTTTGAAGGGTCCACAAATGTGCTTTAATTTCTTTTAAAATCAAAACAAAGAAATATAAGCTCTTAGGGTCAAAGGTTACATACATGTTGAAGAAGGGGACCTCCAAGGCTCCTAAGTCACATGCCACGACCCTAGGTGGCTATCCTATCCTATCCTGGGGGCAGATGCACAGCCGGTCGGGCTGGATCCTGCACCGTGAAGGAATTTTAGCTTCATCGGGGATCCCCCCGCCTCGGGGGGCAAGCGGGGTCCCAGGTGGCCGGTGGCTTCCGCTGGTGGCCCAGCTACTGCTCGTGAGGCTGGTGGCCCTAACCACCGCCCAACCTGAGCACCTAAGAATCCAGCTCTTCCCGAAAGAGGCCAGCCAGCAATTGATTCTGCATTTGCTTTTTGAACTCAAATTCCAAACAAGTTTTAATAAGGACTTCTCCACAAAATAGGATCTTTTATAGGGTGTCAAGGAAAAAACAGTAGCGCATTCATTGAAGAATGTATAAGCTTAGGAGCCACATTCCTTCCTAGTCCTGCTGCTGGCATCAGGGGTGTCTCCCTCCCCGCAGGGCAAGTAAATGAAATGCAGGAATGCCCTCAGTCCCAGGACCACAAGCTCTCTACCCTCCCCTGGTCCATTCCCAGTGGGCAGGATGAGGAACAAAAAGCCACAGAGGTTGTTTTTTTCGGAGCTACTCCAGTTTTCAAAATTCGGAGCATAAAACAAACAACATAGCTTAAGATAAAGTGAACTAAAAACCTTAAAAACACTGTCAATCTCCACAAAATATGTTTATGCGGCCCAACCTCCTCCCTTCACGGAAACAAAAATTCACCATACAACACAAACTAAGTGAAATATATGAAAATGCCTTTAGTTATTATTGGTACTCAAACACCTTTAAAACAAACCTTAAAAATTTAAATATATTTATATATCTCCATGCAACACAAACTAAGTGAAATGCATAAAAATGCCCTTATTGCTACTAAAACATACTCAAATGCCTTTAAAAATGTTTTTAAAACTACCTTACAATGCAAAGTAAATGAAACCTATGAAAATGCCTTTTCAAAGGGAGATCTTGAGTGTGTGTCATCTATGTAAGGGTAATGGGCCCCTCTTGCTTGTTCCCTTTGAACATTTTATCCTTTCCTTTTCAACACATTTTCTGGTAATTTTGGATGGCTTCTAATTGCCAGGCCTATTAAATACCCATCTCTTTCATGTATTATGTGACAGCTCTTTTGTTTCTTAGAGGCTTTTCGATAAAGCAACAGATTATCTATATTTTCACTCTTTTCTAGGTGAATTTTTCTTTTTTTTTTTTGTTAAACAGTACTGCTTTTCACTTACATGGTAAAGGATAGTCTCATGCAAAATACTGCTTTTCTATTAAAAAAAATACTTTGAAGTCCAAAAGACTGAAGGTAGGGTCTCATTCCCACTTTCTTCGGGAGCACTCAGGGTGAGCACTGAGCTTCCCTAAGCCTGTTTCTTCCGTAAAAAGCAACACGGGCACCGCGAGTCTAGTGGGCACTGAGTACACACAGGTGCACCATAAACAGCACTGATTATTACCACGAGGGCCTTCGTGGTCTTTTTCCTTCAAATCTCAGTACTTTCTCAGCAAGGCTGGTCTGGCCATTTGTTATTGGAATGATGCCCATTTTGCACTCTAACTCATAATTTATCACCACAAATTATTTTGAAGGGCCGTCACTGGGCAAAAATAAATGAGCTTTTAGCTGTGATAAACATGTGACTACAGATACATATTTTCATTCATTCACATGTATGTATGTATGTATGTGATATAACAGAAAATGCATTTTTCATTCTTTTCCACATATAGTCTTACTCCATTTTATCATGAGGTAGGAAAGGAATAAACAAAAATTCTGGTTAATAATTCTATAAAACTGTAGTGAAATAAATCAAAGTTCTCAATAAATGGAGAGATGCTCCACATTCACGGATATGAAGATGATATGGTCAAGATGCAAATTCTATTCAAATTAACCTATAGAGTCAATGCAATCCCAATTAAAATCCCAGCAAGTTATTTTGTAGATATCAGCACAATGATTCTAAAGCTTACGTGGGGAGACAAAGCACCCAGAACAGCAAACACCATGATGAAGGACAAGAAGAAATTTGGAAGACTGACCCCATTTGTCTTCCAGCTTTGCTATAAAACTACAGTAATCAACACAGGGATGGTAGTGGCAGAAGAACAGACCAAGAGATCAATAGGATGAAACAGACCCACATAAATGTAGTCAAATGACACCTGACAAAAGGAACAAAGACAATTCAATGTAGGGACAATAGTCTTTTCAGCAAAATATCTTAGAACTAAACAGACATCCATAATCAAAAAAATTCTAGACACATACCATATACCTTCTATAAAAATTAACCCAAAATGGATCACAACACAGATCTACATGTAAAATGCAAGAAAATCCTGAAAACTTCTGAAAGCTTTCCTATATCCAGACCTTGGGCAATTGGTCATACTGAATGAATCATCAATAACATAGACACATTTTTAAAATAAACACAAAAATTATAGGTATGTGTAAGATGAACCAGTTTGTACCTGTTTAGAAAGATACATCTCTCACTATTTGCAAATGAGTAAGTAACTTGTTAAGTGCACACAAAAATATGGCCTAAGATCTGGACCATATTTATTCTCAGCTCTTGTTACACAGGCCAGCATTCTCACTCACATTGAAAGAATCTGGATAAAGACATAAAGTAAGTGTGTTTTCCAAAAGAAATGGGTCCCATGGGGCATCAAACTTTAAGGAACTCTCCTTTCTACAACTAGACTCCAAATAATTCTCCTGAAGGGACTGCCAGTCTCTACAAGCAGTAGACAAGATCTCCAACTCACCTTCCTACGCATCCCCATAAAAAAACAAAAAAACACAGAAACAGAAAATATGAGCGCTAAGCCCTCAGTAGGGGTGGGTATGCAAACAGGAAGTCTAGACCACAAAAGCCAGGGGCAGCTGGGAGGAAGAAAAAGCAGCCTTGCCCTGTAGACAGCAGGTGCCCTGGAGATGCCGAGGCTGAGAACCTCAGCCGTGTGTAGACCCACAGGATAGCAAGTGGGGGCAAAGGGAGCCTGAGTAAACCTCAACTGGAGCCCATTCCAGCTATCTTGGAAAGAAGAGCTCACTATTCTTAGGCAAAAGCTTTCCCACTTAGAACTACACTATTCCAAACAATTAAAATCAGTCAACATCTCAAAACAAAAATCACCAAAAATGATCAGTCACGAGGATCCACAGAAATCACAAATGGTTTAGAGTCTCAAGGACTGCAGACGTTGAAAGTGACATCGAGAGAATACAGAATATCTGTGTTTGACACATTTAAAGGAATAAAGGATGCACTTTCAGGGATGCTTATACAACAGAATTCAATCAAGTGCAAACACACAGAAGATGGAACCTGTAAAACTGATCAATATAATCAGGTAAATAAAAGCTCAACCACTGAAACAGAAAAAATAAATATGGAAACAAAAAACGGAAAAAACCAATGGCTGGGGCGCCTGGGTGGCTCAGTTGGTTAAGCGACTGCCTTCAGTTCAGGTCATGATCCGGAAGACCCGGGATCGAGTCCCACATCAGGCTCCCTGCTCGGCAGGAAGCCTGCTTCTTCCTCTCTCACTCCCCCTGCTTGTGTTCCCTCTCTGCTGTGTTTCTCTCTGTCAAATAATAATAATAATAAAAAAGCAATGGCTAAAAAGAAAATCAGTGAACTGGAAGTTAAACCAAAGTTTATGTACAATGCAACAAAAGAATATAAATACTACTTTACAATATGTAAGAGATAAAAATCATTAAAAAGCCTAAGACACAGAGAATAAGATGTTGGAATCTTATTCCAAAGTTGGAATAAGATGAATAAGAAGGTATTAACATGTCTGATTGGAGTTCCCAAGTTACGAAATGAAGAGACTTGAGGACATAAAATATCTAAAGACAGATGAGTTGAGGATGTCTCGTACTAATGAAAAACCATCAATCTACAACTCCAGTCAGTCAGGCAAAAAGAAATACAAACATATATACATGATGGTAAAAATGCAAAATATTAGTGATAAGAGAAAAAATCCTAAGACTGGACACAGAGAAAGGAAGGACCACCCACAAAAAACAACAGTTCACACGACAGCAGAAATTTCAACAGTGCAAGACAGTGAAGACAGATTATTGAGCCAAAAATAACAGTCAACCTTATATCACCAAGAAAACATGTGTTCTTTTTGTAATAAGAGCAAAAATACAAACATTTAAAAAATTATTTTTAAATGGCGATTTACCATTGAGAAACCTGCTCTAAAAGAATGTCTAAGATATTATATAATCCTAAAAAGACTGTATGATATGGAAGAAGGAGGTCAACAAATATGATGGTAAACACATTGGCACAACCAAACACACACTATCTGAAACAATAACAATGAGTGTCTAACTTCTAGGCTTAAAAAGACAGAAGTGAAAGATGTATTAAGCAAAAAATAAAAACTTTAGAGTAAAAATAAAATAATAAAATGCTCAATTCCAAGGCAATGATAATCAATTAAATATCTATGAACTCATATAATAGCCTCAAAATGTATAAAGCAAAAATGTATAGACGTGGGGGAGAAGTAAATTATTCTACCAAAAGCCGATTTCATCATCTCCATCCAGCTACTCATAGGTCAAGCAAACAAAAGTGAAAACAAAATAAAAGTAAAAAGATGCAAAATATCTGAATATAATAATATAATAATAAGCTTGACCTATTGGTAAAGAAAGAATTCCATATCCAACCTTAGGGAGAACAATAATCTTCTCATGTGCACGTGGAATATTTACAAAAATCATAGACCAAGCAACTTGCAAGAAGGTGTCAAAGAGGTATCACAGCGACCCATGTTCTGTGATCACAGTTTTAAATTAGAAGTTCATAACAAAAACGTAAATTAAAAATAACCACATATCTATAACACAAAAAGCCCAACTGTTAACTGAAAAAGAAGAGGAATGGCGAGCCAGACGTGGGAGGTGGAAACGGACCAAGCCCTCACCTAACACCTTCAAAGTTGGATAGGATTATGGGCAGTCACAGAGGTCCAGGCAAGGCTCCCTCTTGTCCTCGCTGCCCCGCCTCATACCCTGCTCCTCTGCCCAACTTCTAGCCACTGGGGAACAGTGGTCCAGCAGACATATGGCCGTTGAAGCACAGAGGTCGCAGCTCCATGGAGGTATTGGATTCCCAGAAACCTGTCCATCGGGTTCTTCTGTCTTGGTCGCCTACGGGGTGACCAGCCAAGTCTGGCTTCACAGATTCCCCTGGAAGCACCCACTTCTCCACCCAAAGCAGTGCTTTACGAAGAATTCTTCGTGATTCTACAGATAATTACTCTCCTTTTGAGAAACAGTTGCTGGCTTATTACCAGCCCCAAAAGGGACCGAATACTGACCACAGCCACGGACCTTCACCAAGTCTCCATGCGATCCAATCTCCTCATGCTTATGCAACTGTTTTATGACCCACGAGGCATGAAGCTGGATGTTTACAGCAGCATCCTATCAGCAAACGGAGGTGGGCTGCACGAGCTTGGGCTCCGGTAGACTCCGAAGGCCCAAGTAAGTTGCATGAGCCCATGTCACAGGTACTCATAGCGTTGTGCCTCCCACACTACCTGCCCCGTCCCTCTCAATCTGCATCTATGTCCTCATGCAGAGTTCCCTGTGACCTGCCGCCTGAGGAGACAGAAATCCAGGTCTGGACGATGTCCGCTTCTGCATAATATATAGGCGCCACCTAAAAGAAGACAACTGAAGCACTCTAACTCTGAGCCCCTGAAAGCGCCATCGTCTGGAGAACCGGCCGGCCATGCACGGCAGGTTGATTACAAGTGATGGATGGTGCAGAGATTTGTTTTCACTTGAACTGAACCTCCCTTGGATATGGGTTTGCTTTCCTGTCCGTAATGCTTCCACCAAACCACCATATATGGACTTTCCCCCTGAGCTCTCCACCCACAAGGTCTTTCGCAGAGCATGGCTTCGGACAGAAACATTCATTTACAGCAAATGGTGCATGACGATGAGCTTAGGCTCTTGGAATTCACTGATCTAACCCTGCTCCTCATCACCCTAAAGCAGCTTCCTTCATGGACTCAGTGGGGGTACCAGCCTATGGGTAACCCGAGTAGCCTGATACCCCTTAGCACAAAGCAGATGATTAGAAACAGCCACCAATGCAAAGTACTGACTTGGCCACCGCTGGGATCCACAGAGGTGTGGGAATCAACGGGTGGAAACAGGAGTGGCTGCCCTGTAAATGCCCATCCCAAGCCTATAATTGTATATTGTTCCAGTTTTGAGGGCTTAGTTGCCAAAGGAGGACAGCCTCCACCAGGGAACTCAATAATGTTTCCATTAAACTGGATACAGAGATTGCTATCTGGCCACTCGAGGCGACTAATGTCATTGAACCAGTGGGTAGAGAAGAGCTTTTAGTACGGTTGGGTGACTGATGGACACTATCAAGAAAAACCAGGTTGCTCATACATGATGCAGGCAGGGAAGGGAAGAGGATGATGGAATACAGATTGCAGGGTTTCTCTTCTGCTCCCATATCCTGTGATAAAAGTTCACGGAAATGTCTAACAACAAGTACGGTCTATATGCAAAGTACCAAGTGAAGCGACTGTTCATGTCACTGCACCTGCCAAGGAAATATGATCAGATAAGGCGCCTGCACAGGACAAAGGGGATACGGAACCGGCAGGAGAAGGATGTGAGAATATGAGCTCTGTCCCCGTGATCAGCTGCAGAAATGAGAATGGCAGGGGCTATGACTATTACTTCCTTGGGTTGGCATGAATGTACCTGCACGTGTGTGTATGTGCATATTAATTAATTATCCCTCTTCTGTCCCCTCTGATATAACATGACCTATATGAATAGTATATGAATAGCTTCTAAATTCAAGTATGGAAGATAAAGTATTTTTAAAGGACACTGTTCCTTAGATGAGAAATTAACATCACTAAAGTGAATAAAATTGCCCTTTGTATCCTCTTAGGGAAATGGTTGGTATATTTTCAGTTATATGAAGAAGAGTGGCATTGTAGTCAGTAGAAGCAGGATTGTGCTACCTTTTCTATCTAGAAATAAAACACAGTTAACAGTAATATGCACGATGCCCAGGAAACAGGCAGTAGGAACAGGATTGTTCTGTCATCAGATTCGTTAAAGCTGCTTCCCAGAACCCCCTCCCCTGAATGCTCCTTGATAAGGGGAGGTGCCTGCCTGAGATCTGGGAGGTGGAGGCCGAGCAGCCCACAGGAAGGATAGCCTGCTCGTCATCTACAGTTGGAGATACACAAGGAAGAGGCCGGTGGGCCCCAGCCTGACCTGAATCTCCAAGATTCTGTGTGCAGCCCAGACCTGGCCCCTCAGCAGGCATTCGGCTACGCACTCCCAGAGGTGGGAGCCATGCAAGGGCGACTGTGCTCAGGGGCGGCCCGAGAAGCCCTCTCTGGCGGATGCAGGCTGCTTGGGTCCTGGGTCTCCCTTCAATCCAACTGGTGAGCAACGTCTCCGCTGATGCCCTAATGCTCCCTTCGGGTGCCACGCTTTCCACTAAGACAAGCCGGCTAAAAATGAACTTTGTATCCTCCCCGTCAGGTCAGAAACTACAAAAACAAAACAAACACACGGGAGAACAACAAAAGAAACCCAGAGAAAGTAGAAGGAAGATGGGATGGTCAGAGACCTTTAGAAACATTCCCTATTTCTTCCTTCCGGGTTCCTCCTGGGATGCATCCTCTGACCTCCTCGGAAGTTAGAAGTAACCATGCTTGGGGCGCCTGGGTGGCTCAGTTGGTTGAGCGACTGCCTTCGGCTCGGGTCTGATCCCGGAGACCCGGGATCGAGTCCCACATCGGGCTCCCTGCTCGGCAGGAAGCCTGCTTCTCCCTCTCACTCCTCCTGCTTGTGTTCCCTCTCTCGCTGTGTTTCTCTATGTCAAATAAATAAAATCTTAAAAAAAAAAAAAAAAAAAGTAACCACGCTTGAGCCAATGAAACATGAGCAGAACTCCAGGCCTGTCTCCTGGCCGGGGCCATGTAAATGCCTGTGTGAGGCCTCACCGCACATCCCTTTCCATGACACAATGATTACAAAAGCACCTGTCATGAGAAAGACACCTGCAGCCCAGCTCTCATAGCTGAGATGAGCAGAACCTCCCTCCTGGCCAGGATGTGTGCAGAAGAACGAAACCTCTGTGTGTTGGGCCAAATTTGGGGTTTGTAAACCCATCATAGCCTATCTTCACCGATAATAAAAAAAATTAGTCCATGAGATAGGATCCCATTCGGACAAAACCAGCCGTGGATGGCTTTGACCACTGCTAGGTGGTGGAAGAGGCAAGGATACAGTCAGCAGAGACCGAAAAATGGGCATCATTAGCAAAGACCCAACACTAGTTTCTCATTTATCTTAGAAGGCAAAAGACGCCCTAGTAGAAGTCCAAGTCTAGAGCAGGGTTCAGTGAACTGTCTTCTTAAGGAGCTAGGTCATTGGTAGTCGAAGCTTTATTTCAGCCACGTGGTCTCAGTTACACCATTTAACTATGCAGCTGTGCCGGAGCCAGGAGACAAGAGTCATAGGTCATATGGAAATGATGGTCAGGCTATACTGAATAAAACTTTATTAGAAAAAAATAGGCAGTGAGTCCGATCTGGTCCCTGGCCAGCATCTGTAGACCCCTACTCCAGAAGAGGTCACTGAACAAAATGTGACCAGTGTGGAATCTCTGTTGTTGGCCTCATGTGTTCACACAGCACAGAACAAACATGAGATCAGAAAACAACTGGCTGGTTCAAAGGAGGAATGAAGGAGAAGCAACACAGCACAGAACCGTGTGGACTTGTCAGATGGAGATCGGGAAAATGATACAGCTTGTGTTCTAGGCGGAGAGGTGATTAAAACTCAGCCTTGTGGGGAAACTACGCCCACTGCTGAAAAGTGATGGATGGGGGGTCTCAGAGTAAAGCCCAATGAAGAGTATGTTGCCAGGAAATCCCTTCAACGGGACAAAATGCCTAAAATTAAACAGATGAGAAGCTGAATATATCTTGAGGAATGTGTGTTTCCAAAAGAAATACCAGCCTGCCCTATGACTGTTCTAGGCTTCAAGGAAATTCTGGGTTCTCTGTCTCCGACAGAAAATGGGCAGAGACAATGCTCAGTCCCCAAGGGGGAAGATTCCCAGATGGGTTCAAAGAGGGTAATCAACAAGGGGAGGTTCAGAGGTCACAGAAAACAGACAAGGGGACGATTTCCAGGACAAGAGTCTAGGTCTAATGAAAAATCGGTTCTCAGCCCCTGGGGGGACAGGGACCCTGGAACGGCCTGTGTGGAGGCTTAGCATGGCTTGCGTTGTCCTTCCTCGGAGGATCCCCAAGGACAACGGATGGTTCTTGGAAAGGTTAAAACAAAACAGACATATGATGAGATTAAGAAAGGTAAAAAAAGAAAGCAATGATGATATAAATAAAACCAAAGACATAATATATGTAAATGAGAAGAGTATTATCAATGCATCCCATTAAATTTGACAATTTGGATGAAAAGCAAAATTTCCTAGAAATACCTTATTGAAATTGACTCAAGAAATAAAATTAGAGATACTGAACAATCCTTTTAATATCAACAATACTAAAATAGACGTTTTCTTTTCTTTTTCTTTTTTTAAATTTTATTTACTTATTTGACAGAGAGAGACAGCAAGAGACAGAACACAAGCAGGGGGGAGTGGGAGAGGGAGAAGCAGGCTTCCCCGCTGAGCAGGGAGCCAGATACGGGGCTCAATCCAGGGACTCCGGGATCATGACCTGAGCTGAAGGCAGACAGGTAACAACTGAGCCACCCAGGTGCCCCTGAAAAGGAAGTTTTTAAATTTCCATAAAAAGAAAACAACAAGCCCAAGTGGTTCTCCAGGCAAATTCTATCAACTCTTCCCAACGTACCGAAAACTCTTAAACTCTTATAGAAAACCAAAAAAGAAGACATGCTTCGTGAAATATTTTATAAGACTACCAAGATTAAAAAAAAAAAAAATGATAGTTTGATGAAGGAATATTCCAAACTCACTTCACAAAAATATATTTGCAAAACCCTTAATCAAAACGTTGGTGGGGCGCCTGGGGGGCTCAGTTGGTTGAGCGACTGCCTTCGGCTCAGGTCATGATCCCGGAGACCAGAGATCCAGTCCCACATCAGGCTCCCTGCTCGGCGGGAAGCCTGCTTCTCCCTCTCTCACTCCTCCTGCTTGTGTTCCCTCTCTGGCTGTGTTTCTCTCTGTCAAATAAATAAATAAATAAAATCTTTAAAAAAAAAAAAAGTTGGCACATCAGGGGTGCCTGGATGGCTCAGTGGGTTAAAGCCTCTGCCTTCTGCTCAGGTCATGATCTCAGGGTCCTGGGATTGAGCCCCACATCAGGCTCTCTGCTCGGTGGGGAGCCAGCTTCCTCCTCTCTCTCTGCCTGCCTCTCTGCCTACCCGTGATCTATCTCTCTGTCAAATAAATAAAATCTTTAAAAAAAAAATGTTAACATTTTTTTTCACATCCAAAATTTAATGAGATGTCATGAAAATGCCGTTTGCCTCAGGAACATACAAGTTGTTAAATATTAGAAAATCTGTAATTATCATTCATTAATAGAAAGATAAAAAACAACTTAAGGGGCACCTGGGTGGCCCAGTCGGTAAGCGACTGCCTTCGGCTCAGGTCAGGATCCAGAGTCCAGGATCGAGCCCCGCATTGGGCTCCCTGCTCAGTGGGAAACGTGTTTCTCCCTCTCCCACTCCCCCTGCTTGTGTTTCCTCTCTAGCTGTGTCTCTCTGTCAGATAAATAAATAAAATCTTTAAAAAAAATTTTAAAGCATATACAATCACTTTAATTTAGTAAGTCAGCACCCAATCACATTTAAACCTTTTCTATAAAGTGTGATAAGAGGAAACCTCAAAGGAGATCTACAAAACCAATATTATCCTAAATAAACTATGAAGAGACTCTCTTTAAAACTAGGAAAAAGGCAAGGGTACCCACAATCACCAATTCTGTCAATGTACTATAAGGGTTCTTAGCCAGCACAATGACATAAGAAATAGAAACTTAAGACCTTTGTACTTGGAAAGAGAAAATAAAACTCTCATTATTTCAGGGGATATGATTATGTAGGAAACCTGAATCTACATTTCACTTGTTACTTATAAAAAGGATAAGGAAAGCGAGTTATAGAATGAAATATATAAACTATAAAACTTCACTAAAGCACACAGCTGAATGGGGAGATGCTCCCTCGTTCATTGACAGAAAAACTTAGCATCATAAAAATATCAATTCTAATCAATGAATCAATAGATTCAATATGACACTAACAAACTCCCAGTTGAGTTTTTCATATGGAGGTTGACATAAGATATCTATAAAGTTTATAGAGAAGAAAAAAAGGTCAAGAGTAACCAAGAAACATTTAAAGGAGCTGAATGTCACTTGCTCTGCTTTATCTAAATACTAGTTATAAAGCTTTAGTAATTATAGAGTTTGTGTGTGTGTGTGTGTGTGTGTGTGTGTACATGCAGTACTCGGGGATAAAAATAAACAAACAAAAAAACTTAATGGAGCAAAATAGAGAACATATAATAAATCCCTTGTATAAGGAATATGGCATATAACAGACGTGGGGAAAGACAGAGCTAAAAGTGATTAATAAAAATTCTTTCACCTTAAGGAGAAAAATGTAAATGATTCCATACTACCTCACACCATATGCATACAGTAATATGTATAATATAGATATGTATGTGTATCTTATACATATGACATATATATGCATGTACGTATATGATGAAATGAACAGAAAGAAAAGCAACAGAATGGTGACAAAAAGTGTGCTATGAAGGTTACTTCTGAGGGCAGGCAAGGGAACGGGATAGGAGCGGCATACAGACTAAAATATGGTACTGGAAATATACTAGTTTGGACTGGGTTCAGGGGTCCAATTCTGATAAACGTGGCTGTTGTATGTCTGGATTAACCCCAGCCCATGACGGGCAAGGATCAGACACGTGACCCCGCGTATGTCTGAAACTCTTACCCCCTTCATTAGCATTCACCTGACTCCTTTAGTCTCCGCATGTCTAACATCATTACTGGTTCTAGCAGTGAGCTAGTCTGAAATGTTTCCTTTATAACAGCCGCAGATCACTAGCAGCTTGAAATCTTACTTCGCTCTTCATCTTTTATATAGCTTTAAAAAATAATACTACAGGCATTTAAAACACGCACACAATAATTCAGTCTTGGGGGTGGGGATGTAGAATTAAAGAGGCAGAGCCTCTGAGCTCTGGTTTGTAGCTGCAGGGCCCTGACTCCATCACGTCTCCAGGGCAATAAAGGACATTGGAGGAATGGGAAGAAGCTCTAATTTCAAAACCTTGCAGACAAGGCCCCATTTCAAAAGTGCTGATCCATCATCTTCCCCATGAGGAACCTCCTATAAGTGGACTTGATTTATTCATAGGATTCTCTCAGGCAATAACCATCTGGAGAAATCTCTGGAATTTCAGTGTTCTAAAAAGAAGCTATTGTACTTTATTTATGTATATTTCAAATACATTAATTATTCATCCAATATATTTTTAATTGTGTTATTAATTGACAATTCTCATTTCTAGCACCAAGTTTTTTAAAAGTGATTTGGTTCCATTCTAACATACAGGGGGCCTTATGCACCCCTAAGAGCCTCGACCCAGGTCTATATTCTTATTCTATCTTGGTACTATACCATTGTTCTAGAAACCTGGGCAAAGTCAGAAAACTAGCCGGCAGTTACTCACAACGGTTTCTCAGGTGATGGTTCTCATTACTGCTTCCGTCACTCTCTCACCTGAATATGGCTTCTGGGGTCAGGAGTGTAAGCCCAGGTAAAAGGAAGAAACAAAAAAAAATTATCTACAGCATTGCCAGCAATGGCTAGACTCATGAAGTTTTCTTTAGAACTTCTTTTACCCTTCCTTGTGACTTTTTTTTTTTTTAATCCTATCCTTACACCAAGAGTGCATTACCCATGCCTCAATTTGATCAAAATACGAAACACCTAGGGGCACCTGGGTGACTCAGTCCTTAAGCATCTGCCTTCAGCTCAGGTCATGATCCCCGAGTGCCGGGATCGAGCCCCACACCAGGCTCCCTCTCCCACTCCCCCCTGCTTGTGTTCCCTCTCTAGCTGTGTTTCTTTCTGTCAAATAAATAAATAAAATCTTTAAAAGATAAAAGAATGTATGAAATACCTGAGCTGACCCAACAATCCAATTCTCTCCTAAATGCACTTGATGGTTGAAAGCCAGAATTCCTAGGGGTGTGTCAATTTCCTGGTTTAAAACCAAGAAATCACACTGTAAATACCTAATTACTCTGGGTAAATTTACCCAAAGCTAACAAAACTGAGAAATATGGAGGGCAATATGTCAATGTGGCATGAATTTTAGTGCTAGAAAATTAAAAAAAAAAACATGTCAAATTGTGACTTTTAATTAAATTATGCTTCTCCGTCTATGTTTGGCAATTCAAAGTTTATGCACAACATTTATGAGATCAATAGAAACACATCCCTGCTCTTTCATACCGTGATTTACGAATCCTAGTCCTCATGTGGTTTTTAGCCAGGACGACATCTAAGGAGAGCTGGACAAGAAAATCCCTCTATGGTACAAAGATATTGATAACAGTGACCTACATTTGCTTTGGGTGCATTGTGCGCCAGGCACTGTGCTGAAAGTTCATAGGATCCAACCTTCTGAACGCCCCACGGGGCTCCCTGATTCTGCTTATGCTCCTCGTGCTGTTTCACAGATGAAGCATCTGAGCCCATGGCAGATAAATTAATTTGTCAGGAACACACGCCAAGTGCCCACGCAGACCCCCATCCAGGTCTATCAGCAAAGTTTTGTGCTGGAATCAGCAGCTGTGAAGGAACCCGGACCTACCCCATAAATTATACATGCACTCACCAGGCACCTCTGCTACGGCTAGGGCCCTGCTAAGGGGTCAGGGGTCGGGGGCTTTCTGGTTCTGCCCAGAAAGAACAGTAAGTGGAGGAGACAAGGCAAGCTCACAAAACGATTCTGGACATCAGAGAACAGTAAAGCAGTAGTAAGATGATGTCATAGTGATCACGCGATTTGCAGGCTTCGGAGGCAGAAACCCACATGGATGGGAACGTGCAGCTAAGGCCAGACTGTTGAAGCTCAAGACGCAGAAGCTGAATAAGCAACTCAGAGAGGAAGAGGCTTCAGGGGAGGGCAGCCACTCAGGGACACCGCGGAGCTGGAAGGGGTCAGTCACGGGTGCACTCAGCCCCTGGAGCCCAGGCTCACAGGTCATGCCTAGGGAGGGAAGCAGGAGTGGGAGGATGACATCGGTGCATCAGGATGAGCATCAGGTGCGTCGGGATGGAGCGCCACCCAGCGGGACGCCAGTCCCAGAGCTGGCCCAGGAGGGGCTCAGTAAATAGCAGTGAAGGAGAAGGAGTGAAGCCCAATGAACGGTGCCTGCCGATGCCGGTATCAAGTCACAGAAAGGACTAACGGAGTGTGGCCTCAACCGCTAGCCGTTAGTGATCAAACACATCAACGTGATTAATACCACTCTCAAACACCGTTAACAGAGTTGTAGATCAGCGCTAACAGTATTATTACCTCTTAATAGATTGACTTAAAAACATCAATAAGACTCTGGCGATTTCACACATCAATCAATCGGAATGATTTGACATGCCATAGTGTGTATGCCAGTCACTTCTCGGACAACAAAAGCACGGTCACAGACGGACCCTCCACTTAATGGGAAAGACACTGGGAATATTTGGTATAATGAAAATAAGTGATGTCCACCTCACTGAGCTCATCATCAGGAAGCATTCTACCAAGGTTTGTTTTAACATTAAAGGAGGAAAGCAGTGACGTGTAACTCCATCACACGGAATGACGGTTGAGGACATTCACATCAGGATGAAATCTCAACGGGGAAACTGCTATAGTGCCAGGACAGGAGCCGGGAACTCTAGATCTGCAGAAGTCTCCAGTAAAGTTCCCAAGGAAAAGCCAAGCCCTCTGCATCCAGCCTCAGGACTGCACCTGGGAGACCTTGAAGAAAGGAGCTCATTTCTCTGGGTCTCAGTATCCTCATCTAGAATGAATGTCTCCCAGCTCGAAGGTTGTTCCTTCACAGCAATGATAAAAATGCAACAACAAAAGACCCACTACGGACAGTAGCTCTGGGGGGCACTTTCTGTGCCAGGCATAACTCTAAGTGCTTCACATGGACTGATTTGGACCATCGCGTAAGAAGGCAGCTACCATTCTATTTTACAGACAAGGAAACCAACGGAGGCACAGAGAGTTAAACATTTTGCCAAAGATCACAAAGAGGGAAAGGGACAAAGCCAAAAGGTCAATGGATAGACGCTCTTAACCATTATCCTCTCTGCCTTTTTTAAAAGGACAAGACTAGGTACCATGCAGGTATTCAATCATGCATTTTAATATCCCAAGGATGTTTCCAAAGCCTTTCTTGTTATCCCTCTAAATGGCAACCACCTTTCTTGCATAAAATTACAGTTTTTTTTTCTTTTCTTTTGTTTATACCACAGTTAAGTCATAACTAAAATGACTTCTGAATTACTGGTTGTAATTACAAACACCTGCCACATAAGATTTTCCTGCCTGCACCGAAATCCGCAGGAAGGTGTATCTTTAGTTACCTCTACTCCAATTCTCAAGAACATGCACTTTCCAGGTACCCCAAGAATTATGAGACTAGAGGAAGTATGCACAGAATTTCCTGCTCCTTAGAGGAGATGCCAGACATATTCAGCTGCCTTTTCCAGCCTTTACCCATCAAGAAAAGGGTGAAGGATTGAATTTCTCCCCACTGACATCTTTCCACCTACTGGGGGCGCTGAAATATTGTCTGGAATAATAAAACCAACTTCCCTGTACAAAGGACAGCATTGGTTTGCTTTGGAAGGATTAAAGTTCTTTTTCCACGTGTAGCCAAAAGAAACACTGATGTATCTACCCTCAGAAGAAATACCCAATGCTAGAAAATCGATTTGGAATGACAAGCACTTAGGGTTATTGTTTGAAAGACTTACCTCACCAAATCATGTAAAAGCAAGAAAGGAGATCATATTCTCAGTCAAAATCAAAGTACATGTGCTTATATGGATTTCAGTATCATACTCAAACAAAAAAATCTGTTCTATTGCAATATCGATTTAAAATTTATGGGAGTAAAATTTTCCATTCCAGTTGAAATATTAACTATTTCTTTTTTTTTTCAAAGGTTTTATTTATTTGACAGAGAGAAACACAGCCAGAGAAGGAACATAAGCAGGGGGAGTGAGAAAGGAAGAAGCAGGCTTCCCACGGAGCAGGGAGCCCGATGCGGGGCTCAATCCCGGGACTCCACGATCATGACCTGAGCCGAAGGCAGACGCTTAATGACTGAGCCCCCCAGGTGCCCCCAAATATTAACTATTTCTAATCACAAATTTTAGCTAAAGCAAACCTGGTTGGAGGCGGCTGGTATTTTGACAAACTGAAAAATTTATGTCAACTTTCTTAACAATGGCAGGCTAATTTTGAGAAAAGCATGCTGATTTTGGACATAATAAATGAGACAGGACTTAATTCTGACGGATGGTTTCCTTGCCCTAGTAATGAGAACCAGTCCTGAAAAATGAAATGACCTCCTAAGACTTAGAACGTAAAGTCTGGTCTCATTAGTTCCACGTTTCCTGATAGCAGGTGTCTAGTCTTTTTTGCCCATCATACCCTGTACTATCATTAAAATGTCCGTGAAAAGAAACAGAAATTATTTTTTATATTATTAAACAAAATGTTAAAATTCAAGACATCCTATCAGGTTTCTTTTTCATGTCTAGATATTTCCTAACAAATATGGGGTTAAAGCTATCAAATAGCTTTAAAAAAAACCCTACTTAATAGCTTTTTATGTAGAAAATAATTGAGTGAGATGAAGTTTTAATTCAGAATGTATTTTGATATATAATAAAAATACTTCAAGAACTACTTTCACTTCAAGATCAACCGATACAGATTCACAGACTGATCCGAAGTAGAAGTGAATGGCAACCGGTTCGTGAACCGTGTCGATGAGGGAGACACGAAGCCAGGACAAAACTTACTGCTTTCTTTTTGAACAGCTATATCAAATCACTTCATACAAAGGCAATTACATACAAAACGTCACTATGTATTTGGATGATGCAAAGATCATTTAGTGACCCAAATGTTCTAAGAAAGGATGGACGAGTTTGAAGAAGATTGCCAGACTCTTTCTACTCCAAGAACTGATGGAAGATTAGAAGCCAAAATCAGGCAGATCCATGGGAAAGAAGAAATCTGTCCAAGATTTCAGGCAGCAAAAATAGATCTGCTGAGCTCCTGCGTTACATCAGAGCTCGGCTATTCTAGTAAAGCAGTGGAAGGTGGAACCCTGGCCTGGCCCCAGGTGACTATTTCCATCTTCCAGAGGTAGCCCAGCTCTGGTCAATCTGAGACATGAACTCACCCTACTTGGTATAAACGTAGCTCTACCCAAACACCATCCCATCTTTCAATACTCCGTCTTTGACTGTGTGAACAGAGAGTATTTTTTGGAAAGTGGAAGTGCTACTTATGATAGTACTAAAAGCAAAAGAGAAATGAGCTGCCCAAAGCTCAAAATTGTCCCAGTCCTTCCCAACTATCCAAGGATAGTACCGATTGCTTGCAGCTGTTTTCCAGCTCCCACTTGGCCCTGTCGCCCCAGTCTCCACCTGAAGGGATCCTCTCCAGGAGGATCATACTCCCTGATTCTGGAACAGCTCTGCATAGCTCCTCACCTCAAAAAATTGCCCTGTCAGTCTGGGGACCACGTACAGCAAAGAATAGTCCATTCTGGTGCCTCTGGACGTCGTCCTGGGCCACAGCCATGCCACAGCGAGTGCTTACTCTGTGCTTAAAACAGTCCAGCTGGATGCCAGGAAAGTGTGGAAAAGGTTGATTTCTCAAGGAAAAGTAAAGATGTCTGGATAAACTTTTACAAGGATACCTCAATGCACCACGTGGAGTGGAATATAGAGGAATTGTATAAAGAAAGACAAATCCAAAGCTCAAAACAACTCAGAGGAGGGTGCTCTCAGCTGGAATACCCAGACTCTCAGACAGATCTCTTCAAGAACCTCGACATCAGTACGGTTTAAGAAATTAGAGATCTATATCAGAGAAAACAAAGTAGTGTGTGTTGGAGAGATGTGAACTTCACCCTTGTCTTTAAATATATTAATAGTGCTATAAATAGGCCATCACCTGCTCCTCCTTTTCCATTTGGAAGAGAACAAGCCAGAAGGGTTTGAATTACAGATTCAACAGAATCACAAGCAGCAATGTCCTCGGAGAACAGATTTCCAGGGGAAAACTGACATGCTTCCTTCCCTGCAAGTACAGAAATGAAAAGGAGACGTTTTTAGAGACCCAGATTCTAGTCTTAAAAGTGGTGGGGATCAAGATGCCATTCCAGGGAGCATTGGAGGCTAATTACACTGACGTGAGGACTGCCTTGAACTCACACCCCAAATCCGGGATCCAAAGGCACTCTCTGCTTTATGGGTTACAGTGTAATAACCAGGACCCGACCTGTGCCATCATCATCCCCTACAGTCTACTTTTTATTCTCACTAAATTCCATCGGAAGACAACACTTCTTGAGTAGTGTGTGTGTGTGGGGGGGGGGAACTTTACTTTTTAAAGAGCCCTATGATGATAACAAGTTTTCCCATGCATAATAATTGAGCACCATCTGTCTCCGGGTATCAGAAACAAACTGCCAAACGCGAGGGACAGCTATTCTCCACACTTGGTGAAATATAACCGAAAAACCACTTCTTTGCTCAGTGGACACGATTACAGGTGTATGTTTATACTCTAAGTATATCTATGTATATATACATATATACATGTGTGAATCCGCAGAGACATCCGCAGATCAACCGCTGACCACACGTGTCTCAGCGGAGAGCAGATGCCTGGCGCAGCCTCCAATACATCATCATCAGAGGCTGTGCAAAAGTTTGAAACCACACAACCAGGATGATCCGTAACAGGAAGTTTACCGCCATCTACAGATTTTTCCCTCCCTGCTCAAGGGAGAGAGCCAAGGATTCCAGCTCAAAAAATATAAATTGGCAAAAGTGGCATCAGCTGTTGAGTTGCATTATGCTCCCAGTGATAAAAGCCACTGTAAAAACCCGCACAAAACAGTAAGCACGATTAACGACCTCTCTAGAAATGGGAAATCAGGGGGCCCATCAGCACTTGCTACCTACACACGCAGAGGATGAGGACTCACATCAGGTCAACATCCCATCTCCTTCGGTCTACGGCACTAAATACACACAGAGACTGCAAGTCAAATGTGTATAATAATATCCTTTTTTTTTTTTTCCGTTTCCCTCGCCATTAACCACTTTCCCAAGGCAGGCTTTGGAGAGTTACCGAGCAATCCAAACCAAAACGCCTGCTCGGGGGCCGTGCCGTGGCCTCCAGAAGCAGCCCGCTGCTCGCTCCTGGAGCAGATGTTGCGGGCAGCGGCGCCGGGAGGACGGCGCGGCGGGCTCCGCCAGCGGGTGTGCAGAGCCCGGGCAGGCACACGCCCTGTCCGTCCACCTGGGGAACACCCCGGCAACTTTATTTTGGGCAGCACCTTCCAGGGAAACTTTTTTTCTCGCCCTCAGCCCTTGCGAGCCGGACCGGCCGCGGGCGGGCAGGAGAGGCCGGGAGCTGCGGGCCGAGGAGCCGCCCCCGGCGGGACGCGGCTCGCGGGACTGGGTCCCTGTGGTCTCGGGAGCCGGACGGCGCGGGGCTGCTCCCGCGGGGAGGCCACTCACCAGCCGCAGCGCGAAGAAGACGGCGAGCAGGGCGAGGCAGGCGCCCATGACGATGAGCAGCAGGAAGACGATGAGCGGGTGCTGCTGGCTCATGCAGTAGTAGGACTCGTAGAGCCAGTCCCGGGACCGCTGCAGCCCGTCGCCGCCGCCCGCCGCCGCCGCCGCCGCCTCGGCGCGGTCCCGCAGGTAGCGGCGGCGCCGCATCGCCTCCCGCCACATCGGGCCGGCTCGCGGGGCGCCGGCGGAGCGCGCCCGGCCGGGGCTGCGCCGCCCGCGTCCCACCCCCGCGCCGCCTGGCTCTGCCGGGCTGCCGCGCTCGGAGCTGCGCGCAGGGGCCTCCGGCGCGGGCGGAGCTCGGAGCCCCGGACTGGGCGCGCTCACGCGCGGGTGGGGGCCGGGCGGCGGCCTCAGGGGCAGCTCCCCGCGCCGCCGCTGCCGCCGGCAAGCGGGAGGGGGCGGGTGCGACCGGGGAGCTCGGCCCGCCTCTCCCCCTCCGCGCGGCGCGCAGCCGGGCCTCCGCCCACCGCCACCGCCCCCCGACGGCCCGGCCACGCGCTGGGGGCGGCCCGCGGCCCGGGAGGGGAGGAGAGCGGGGGGGAGGGGGCGCCGGCCGCGCCCCAGTCGGGACGGCCGCTCCTTCCGCCCTCCCACACTCAGCTTCCGCGTGGCCCACCTCCCCACTAGCGGAGCATGGCCTGGGGTTCGCACTGCCTGGCCCCCCCAACACATATATGTCCCACCTCGCTCCGAGGCTGCGGGGGCGCCCAACCTCCTCTCCGCCGGCTCCGAGCGCGGCGGGAGGGGGGCCCCGGCCTCGCAGGGGCTGCGGGAGGGGGTGCTCCCGCACTCCTCTGCACTAGCTCAGCGCGCGGCGAGGGGAGACCTCCCACCCTTTAGTCTCCGCTACCCAGAGGACAGCAGGAACTTCCTCCTTTTCACCATCTGGGTGCGCCAAGGAGGGGTTCTCCTCCCCTCCCCCCTTAGCGGGTAGGGGTTTCCCACCCCCTGCTGTCAGCGCAATGAGGGTGGGGTGCCCACGCTCCTCCCCACTCCCACTGGGGGCAGGGGACTTCCCAGCGAGGGGCGGAGAGGTGCTGGGGCGCAAGGAGTCCCCTTAGGAGAGAACTGCCCCAAATGCGCAATAGAGAAGCGAGGCGGGTATGACTGAGTGCTGTACCCCGCCACGTCCTTGGGTAGGCAGCCTCACTTGCCCCCTACACGGTCAGCTTGTCACACTTTGGGGGTGCCCAGTGGGCTAAGGTGTTGCCTATCGGAGGTTCAGGGGGCGCCCTCTGGCCCGGACAGTCCTCGCCGAGCCCCTTCTGCCTGGCGGGGATGGCAGCGAGGGCGAGCCCGGCTGGCTGAGTGCTAGCGCGGGCGGGGTCCGCTTGGAGACCGCCCCCTCTTTGGGGACAGCCACCTTGGGAGGCGCCGGAGACCGCGCTGGAGCCACGCGGGGGCAGACGCGGGCAATGATGGCCCCTTCCCCACAGGCCTAAGAGTCACGACCTCTGGCCGCCCTCGCCCTGAAGGATGGAGGAGCTCATCGGCTTTCCCCCAAAGGAGTCCCATCCTTCTGGAGGTTTCCTCCTATTCTAGTGTTGTCCGGCGCAAAGATCCGCAAATCCCACTTCCTCCCAAAGCCCAGGAAATCCGAGGCACGGCGACCCTCCTCTCACGACGCCAGCAAACAACCCAGGGGCTTGTTCCTAAGCACTCGTGGTCCCCCCCAGTAGACCACACCTGAGCCGCCTAACCTCAGAAACCCCGAACTGCCCGGCTGCCCGCCGAGGCCGTCCTGTCCCCTGCGCCAGCGAGGGCTTGCGAGCTGGGTGGGACCCGGGACCGCAGCACCCAGATCTCACTGGAAGAGGGGACTAGGAGCCTTCCGGGGGGAGGGGGAGCTATTTTTAGCAGCAGTTAATGTCTGCTCTGCCCGGGGGCCAGCGAAAGGCTCAGCTCTCCACCGCGGCGGGAAGGCTGGGCTGGGCTGAGCTGGGCTGGGTTGGGGGTAGGGGGGCGGGGGAGGGGCGGAGAAGAGAGGCTGGGCTCGGGGGCGTGTCCTGAACGCCAGCTCCTGAGCTTGGGGTCCAGCCCCTCCAAGCTTAGACTCGTCCCCGGCCTTCAGTCCTGCCTGAGACCTAGAGAGGACGACAAATAAAGGAGACAGTGGATGGAGAAAGTCTCCCCTGAAAGTCTCCTGTTTGCGCCACAACGCTGATGATATGCCCCCGCCCCAGGGGGAGAATGAAACTCTATTATGTCGGGTTAGTTGTCTACCGCCTGCCTGCACCTTGCCTGTCTGCCCCCCCCCCCAAAAGCACCCCTACTGTAGACTGCAACCCAGGTAATACTGGGTTCTGTTCTTTCTTTTGGACCAGGAATTTTAGGTATGTGGCGGTCTTGAGAGCAAGTTGCAATGACTGCATTGATGAACTGGACTTACTAATGGCCAGACTCTGATCTCTCCTAAGGACAAGCGGTCCCCGGGCAGTCTAGGCGGCTTCTGTTGTAAGGATCCTCTTTTCCTCTCTCTGTGCCCAAGGTCTTTCCGAGTTGGGCAGAGTTGTGCATTTCCAGTCTTTGGTGTTGAAGCAACATACTAATTATTCCTCTTATCTCCAAGTCTTGCTGCTTCTTCGCCCCTTATATTGATAAACATCTTCCTTCACCCACTCAAGAGAGAAGAAAAAGTAAATAATCTGTCATTTAGATTTATGGCAAAAAGAACTGAAAGACTGTGAGAGAAAAGTAAATGTTTAATTATTTTCTTTTTCTTTCTAGTGTGGGAGTGAGATATTTTTACCTACCAGTGTCTATATCATATATATTCTCCTTTCCGTAAAGGGGGGTTGTTATAAGACTTTTAGGGGATTTTGTTAAATTCAGTGGTAAATCAGAGAGACTGCAATGGAGGGAATTTTGCACTTTGACCTTTCTGACACTTTTTATCATACTTTTTTTTTCAATAATTTATTCAGGACACATTTATTTTTGTGTCTACCATGTGCCAGATGTCCAGAGAGGGAAATAAAAATAATAAATTAAAACATTAAAAACAAAAAAAGGTCCTCGTAAGACCCTTCTAGAAATTTCCAATGTGCTTTGAAAAGTAGGGCTGCAAAACACAAAACATGAGAAAAAATCAACTTTCATTCCCAGCTGCTCCATTCAATTCAGATTTTATCATCATAGACAAAAGTCGTGGAAGGAACGGAATATGAAAATCGGGGAAATGCCAGCCTTCCCTGAGGTTTTTTTGTTTTGTTTTAGTTTTGGTGCTTATTTTTATTGGGATCTCAGTCATTGCTTTATGTTTAGGACAAAATGAAATGTGAACCAATATAATTACTATAGCTATTCTCTAGGTGTTTTAGAATATACTGCACCAACTATGCTTTTTTAAAAGGTCACAACACTTTGCACTTTGAAGGAAGAGAAGAAAACAAAGTAGTAACTGAGGGATTACATGGAATAAAAAATGCCCTTTAACAGAAAGCCAGGGACATGAAGTATAGACTCGGGCACCAAAGGGACCCCAGGGTGTCCACAGTTTCCTTTTCGTCTCTGGACAGCAGCGCTGCTACGCCAAGGGAAGGGTATGGAGAGTAAAGGGGTCCTCCCATAATTTTATTCTCCATCAATTCATTTGTGACAAAATGCACAAAGAAACAACCGTGGGAGCTCTGAGCCTAAGGAAATGCATAAAAGCAAAGCATTAAGGAGAAGAATTTTTTTTTTTTGGAACGCTAGAGGGCAGCCCTCCATCTTCAGAACCCAACAGGCAGGGCCGGCGTGCGGGTGTGTGACCCCTGTAGTTACATGGGGGGACCCCCACACTTGCTTTAAGGTTCTGCTGTCACCATCTTGAAATTCCTGATGATTTTTGAAGGCAGATGTTATGCCTTTCCATTTTGCCCTGGGCCCTGCAAATCCGAGAGCGGATCCTGCCAGCCAGTGACGCGAAACAGTACTCCCATCTGTGCCTGCAGGTAGAAGCTACTGGGTGCGGGCGGGAAGACAAGCGGGCAGGCTCCTCTGCCTGGGGAATGCCGTCCAGCTATCCCCTCCTTAGCTGATCACCTTTCACCTACACACTGGAATCATCAGTCTGGTAAACAATCGTGCTGCATGACAGGCTGTTGAATCAATGGCTTTTGCTTTAAATATAAATGATCTTCTAGTCCCTATTCCAAATCCGTTTAGATTAGCTCAGTCAATAAGGACCCTGTTGTCCTCCTCCCAGTGTCATAGTGCTCTGATTGATTCAATAAAGGCAGGTGAGCCAACCATGCCAAGGACCGGCACAGACGTGCCAACCCGGGGCTGTGTATTCGTTTCTCTCTGGCAAATACATCACTAAAATTTATATAATAAAGTATGAACAGTATGTCAACAGATTCATGATCACCATGAAATATGTTTTGTGTACCCAGATAACATTTACATTTTTATTGAACCGGAGTCTGTGACTACAGAAAACACACAACCAAAGCAGCTTATGGCTCCTGGAAGTCTCATTAACTCCTCCAGTTTACTAAGGAACTTTTCTGCAGTTCAGTGTTTAGAGCCTCAGGAAAGTAGCTGAATGTGACATTAATATATTCATTTTCATCCCCATCTAGTGAGGCATGATCTCCATGTGATGATCTCTTTGATGATCTCTTTGAAAGATCCTACTCCCTTGGGGGCGCCTGGGTGGCTCAGTTGGTTGGGCAGCTGCCTTCAGCTCAGGTCATGATCCCAGAGACCCGGGATCGAGTCCCACATCGGGGAAGCCTGCTTCTCCCTCTCTCATTCCCCCTGCTTGTGTTCCCTCTCTGGCTGTGTTTCTCTCTGTCAAATAAATAAAATCTTTAAAAAAAAAAAAAAAAAGATCCTACTCCCTTGCCTTATTTGATAAAGTATTTCTCAAGTGACAAAATTGTAATAAATATTTCATAGAAACATCTTTAAAATCTGATTTCAGGTGATTTAGTGGGGTTATGGCCCTGAATATATGAGGAGATGGCTTAAGTGTTTTGGAACAGACCCTTCACAAATTCCTGCTGCCTTTCCAAAGTTTGTTACTAGTACTTTTTCTTCAAAATCCACTGAGACACTGGGACTCCCTTCATGAGCACAGGGGGAGTGAGAACAGGTTAATGACTAATCAGTTTCCAGCATGTCTATAATCTTGTAAGAGATATCGATTTCTCTGCTCTTGCTCAGAGAATGTGAACTAAAAAGCAATGACTCATTGTACAGGGATGTGTGCTCAGGGTTTGTTGCCTAGGGAGGTACAGGAAGAGGGGGCTTATTGAGGAAGCATAAATGGATCACTTAGATACCTGACTTTTATTTTTACATCCTTTTAGGTGTCCCTTAAAGTAGTCAGTGAAAAAATAATTTAATCACACTCTAAAACTGATAAATAATGTACTTTGAGGAACAAGAAATGGTCTCTCTGAAAACATGATGACATAGTTTACGAATATTTTTACCCAGTTCTGAATTCACTCAATTTAGGTAACTTAGCTGAATATTTTAAGCCACTGCCACTGTTTGATTGATGATTTTATATTTAATTTAGAAAATAAATCAAACTCACCGCTTGTGTTGCCCCACACTGTTGTAATAAATGTCAATATTTATAAGGTGCTAGATTTTTGCTTCATTCCCTGGCATCAGCTGTATATGTTCAAAGTCCTCAACATCTCTGAACTTCAGTCTATGTATCTTAAAGTAAGATGAATGTGCCAGTTATTTATACTACCCTAGACTGGGTAATGGAATGGATTTTAATCTTTTTTTTAGATCAATTGGGGGAAATCACTTACATTCAATATAAACAAGTGGCTTCACCCAAAAGAAGTTTGTTAAATTGTATGTTAGCATTTGATAACAAGTACTATTTCCTTAGCTTTAAAGGCAGAGTGAGAGTGTTTCTGTGCTATGCTGTGGCAATTTAATGGACACACACGAATCCTTTTGTGTTCATACCACCTGTCTTCCCTCGGGAGAAGGTAAATTCATTAAGGGCAAGAGACTTTGTTTCTTTTGTTCACTATTAAATATACCCCTCTTGCCTGAAATCTGCAAAACACACAGCAAGTACTTAATAAATATGTGCTAGAGGAATGATTGAATGGGTGAGAATATAAGATAACTTCATTTTTTTGAGAAAAGAAAATTGACAAATAATACTAGTGGATTACTTTAATCAGAACCTGATTTGGCAAAAATGTTGCCCAAGTCCTGAAGAGGTTATATGTACGTAAATGTTTGCTATTGGCACTATGTACTCTTTTCTTAACCTAATAAGGCTTTCAATCCAAAAATGGTTAAGATTTCCATGCAATACTGAGCGCCAATTGCTACTAATTCCACTCACCCAGCAGAGCAAAAGTGAGAGCACATATGAGATATGATACTGAAGAAATAACTGGAGAATAAATAGGTCCAGGAGAAGAGAGTGTTTGGGGAAAGTATCATTTGCGGCTGGTTTTCTCGAGAGAAAATGGCATTCAGTATTTTAGTTCTTAGTTATACATCAGAGGCAAAACAATATCAGGCAATGAAGACTCTCAGGATTTATGAAGCCTCAGAGTCTTGAAACCTCATCCTGTCTACATGTGAACCGTGGTTGAGAACTTGACAGCAAGAAAGCAGAGTAAGAGAGGAATGAGTCAACTCTACGTATGGTCACTCTAACGGCCGAGTATGCGTGGATTCCAAAGTTGGAGGAAGAAAGATGAAAAACAACAGTTCAGAAGAGGGTTATTTTGGTGGCTGAATTTTGTTTGTTAGGGATAGTATTTTTAAAAAGTAATAAGGGGCACCTGGGTGGCTCAGTCCTTAAGCCTCTGCCTTCGGCTCAGGTCATGATCCCAGAGACCCGGGATCGAGTCCCACATCGGGGAAGCCTGCTTCTCCCTCTCCCACTCCCCCTGCTTGTGTTCCCTCCCTAGCTGTGTTTCTCTCTGTCAAATAAATAAATAAATAAATAAATAAATAAATAAATAAAATCGTTCAAAAATAAATAGGTAGATAGAAAGATAGATAGATAAATAAATAAATCTTGTGAATTTCATTCCAAATATTCTGACCCTCACATCTGTGGACTACATTATAGATTCCCCATTATAAATGAACAGAGTTTTGCTCTTAAATGAATGATTTCAAAAAGAACCCCAAGTAAATGTTTTTAAGTAGCCCATTGAGTGTTGCAACATGTAATACATATAAATATCTTCACCTCTAAATTATTAGGCACTTCTGTCCCACATGGTCCTCCAGTTCCAGGCAACAGGTGGAAAACTGCACTCAAAATCATGCCCACCAAAGCTCCTTCCTCTATAGCCATCTCACCTAGCTAGAGACTTGTCCTCTGCTCTCCACCCGGCTACCTGCCCCTATCCAAACACCCATCATTTCTGCAACTTTATTCCAGTTTTTCTCAAGCTTCCCCCTTCTCCACAGCTCTGTTCTCTTGCCTTAGGACTTTAGAATCTCTAGCCTGCCTGGTTGCCCTCTCAGAACCAAGTGTTCCACCCAGAGCAGAAATCTAGCCTGTTAGGCCCCACCATCTACGTAAGAAAACTACCTTCTGTCCTGCTTAGCTCTCTAGTCCTTTTAGAGCTCCAGATTTAGGTTCTGGGTAGAGTAAACCTCAGGACTGCCTGGAGGTCCCCCCTACTTCTGTCTCTGTCTCAGACAGCACCCATCCCCTACGTTCCGTTTGAACTCGGAGGCCCTTAGACTAGGCTGGTTCTTTGGTAGCTGATCTAACCAGACAGAACCGACGCCAGAGTCACTGCCCTTGAATCTGAGAAAGTGAAACTTTTAAACAGCCAATAGCCGTCAGCCAGGCTTTCCCAAATAAGGCCACCAGTTAGGCTGTAGCCAATCATCAAATCATTGCTTTGCTTCGCTTCTGTACCTTCTCTATAAAGATGAAGCCTCTAGTATCTATGGGTAAAGCCTCATAACCACTTCCTGTTTAGCATTGCCTGATTAGAATCTGTAGTTGCTCAAATATTTAAAAATCATAATAATGCACCTCGGTTTACCTTTTTCAACGCATCCACGACCACCCGTTCATCACCCACCACTCCCATTTCCTGGAGCAATGACACTCATCAACTCGCCTGGGAATCTTACTTTCAGTCCCTTCTCCACCCACAGCGATCTCAAACCTGAGGACTTTCATAAAATGGGAAGGCACTATTATCAAACAGTATTTCAGATACTGGAGGGTTAAGTCAAAGACATTTTGAAAGGACATCTTTTTACTAATCCGTCAGAATGAATGACCAGCATCCAGGCTTCTTTTGTAGTTCATTATTATAAATGTGAGCTACATTTATAATAATCATTTATAATCTGCAATAGTATGCATGATGTGTTATAGAAATGCAGGACAATAGTATATCAACAAGAATAA